>VZRW01009273.1:47231-57488 GCA_013398125.1 Aegotheles bennettii | reverse complement strand
GGGGCCGGGCCGGGGGGCGGTGTCGCGCAGGGGCCCCGCTCCCTCTGCTCCACAGCAGGCACGGAACTCCTGTTCCTCCGTGTAAAAGGGAGGGGACTTCTTAGCCCCTACTCCAGGAAAGAATGGAACCGGCTGAGCCGCTGTGGGTGCACAGGAGAGCTCACCGCAAGGCTGTCGTGTCTGGCTTCTGTTCACACTCCCACAGGAACAGCTCCTGCGAGCGCTGGATTTCAGGAACAGGTTCTCCCCCCGGCCGTACCTGCCGTCACACGTGGTGCCTCCAGCGAGGAAGCAGGTGAGAGTCGCAGGGGAAGGCCTGGGGTGACCGGTGACCCCAGCCGGGCTCTGGCAGGCAGCGCTGGGCTCCGTGGTTACTGCTGGAGGGTGGCGCGCAGAACCCAGGCCACCGCTTGGTTCTGCTGAACGTACACACCAGAAATGAAGGAGAGGAAAGGGGTGACACCCGCAACCCTCCTGCGGGGCCCGGTGTTAAACCTTGGCGAGTTCATTGCCATACATCACCTTGCTGAAAGGCTGCAGTCATTTAAGTGTAAATCCTGCACTGTGGTTTCCTAGAACCAGTTCATTTTTACTTTGCTGCACATTTCCAATCCTTTTTCTTGTATTAGATTCTTTTCAGTGATATCTTAGAAATCAGATGGCCTGACCTTGCTACGGCTGACCTGACAAGATATATAGACAATGGCAGTGTGAAGATCTCGTCGGTAGATGGTTATGCTCACCTTTACCTGCCAGAATTGCAGCAAGAATTTACAGTGGAGTTCTTATGCAAAGTCAGCCAGTCATTTACAGCATCCGTATGCTCCTCTCAGAAGAACAGCAACTCTCAAACCAGTGACCGGTATGGAAAATCAAGTGAAAAATCTGTTGCAGGAAGGTCATCAAAAAAGACAAGAATAGAGAAGAATGAACATGGTTGTGCTGAAGGTAGATGTGGGGAACCAACCAAACCAAAGGACCAAGAAGACAGAGATGGAGGCCCTTTGTGTTATGCAAATTGTTCTCTCGAATACACATGGGTTACACAGTGCTGGTCTGTTTCCTCCTACCCAGAAGAATGGAAATACCCTTTGTCATTGGCACTGATGTGCTATAACTTATATAATGTTACGAATCTCATGAAGACACATGAGAAAAACAGGCATACATCTATAGAAGATGAAGTTTTAATAGACTGTGAACATGAAACAGTTTCTCGTATACCTACAGCTTTGCCACTCAGCTGCAGAGCCCCACATTTGCACAGGTAATTTAAGCCATTTACTTTGTAGTTGTTAATGTATGTTTTACAATTCTGCAGTTTGGAACTTCAGCCTCCAGCAAAATAACTGAATTGTAGCCGTAAAAAAATTACTGTTCTGCTTTTTTAGGAACTTCTTGAAACTTGTGAAACCATTGTTCTGTATCTTACTGTAATGAATATACAGTAATTAGTCCAGAGACAAATAGATTTCATTTTCTGACATGCTGTGTAAATATGTAAATGAAAAGAGAATACTGAAAAGAGAACACCTGGTTTGGCTTGGATTTTTTTCATTTTTGAGAAGATAATACTTCTGCGGTGGGCCAGTGGCATATGTTCTCTGTCAGCACTGCTAAAAATTATCAAAAAAACCTTTGCAGATTTGAGAAAACTAATTTGGTAACTGATGTGGATAACTAAGGAAGCAGAGGACTCTGGAAATATGTAGTCTAGCTTCTTTTGAATAGATGTGCATGCATCTGTTCTTGGTACAGAAATGATTACCAGCACGCACACACACACACACACACAAACAACCAATCTTTGTACTTACTGAAGCTCTTACTGTATTTTATGCAGGTGGACTTTCTGTGACTTCTTTCAGAATCAAGATACTGAAAAATATCCATGCCCTCAGCTAATTCAAATTGTATGGTGCCAGGGTGTTTTCTATAGGTACGTAGGTGATCACGTTTTCCATCTTCAGAAGACTTCATTTGTATTGGAATTAAGCTTTAAGATTAAATGTCTTACTTTGTCCCTTTTTTTCACTTTTTGAGAAATTGTACACAATCTTCGTGTAAGAGTCTGCTCATCTCTGCCGTTTTTTTGTTTTTGTTTTTTTGACTTCAGATTTTCTAGTACAGTATATTTCCAGGTCAGAAAGTATGTCTGAAACAAACCGTCTGAAACAAACCATCTGAAATAATGTTTAATGCTTTTAAAGAAATGATCCCATACCTGATTTTTCTTAAAGGTTTACTGGACAGCTGGAGGTCCACTGACAATTACTGTGCTTGTTTTCTTTGCAAATTAAATTGCTTCTTTTGATGCTGGAGATTCTGTGCTTTAGAAATGCTTGTCTTGGTGACCTACGTAATTAGCATGTTGCAGGCAGCTCAGCTGTGGATTCTCCTGGCAAATCACCTTGTCCATATGGTTAAAAAAAACTTTTTTTTTTTTTTTTAAATTGCCCTTTCAGATCAGTTATACAAACTTTGAAAATGCTACAGTTGCTATCAGGGTCAGAAAATCTTTGATAAAAGCATAATTGGTCTTTAAAACTTTAATATTTCTGCCCGGTGTTCTTAATTTTTCTCAGTGCAATTCCTAGATTTGCATCTTATCCAAACAAAATGTTTAGCAGCTCTTCAGTACTACACCTCATTTCTTTGGAAGTATGGTGAGTAGCCATACTTGGTCTTGTAAGTCCCATTACCAAAATCCATGCATCTAACCACAGGGTTTTAGAATTGGGCCATTAAATGGGACTTAGGCTCCAAGATACCATATGATTACAAGTAAAAGACTATGGATCTTGGTGAAAAACACACAGCTGTAGTGGAAAGGAAGACTTTCAGGTTGTTCAAGAAATGTTTAGTCTGACAGTTCTCTGTGTACAACAGGTAGGCCACTATGAAAATTGGATTTTTCTCTTTAGAATTACTATGTATTTTGTGGTCCTTAGGATGGGGATTGATCAGCTCTTGTGAGATGTTTACCTCAACACAAAAAAGCTTTCCTTAGCTTGTTTAAACATCTAGCCACAACCACCCATGCACGCATGCAAACAAAAGTCCTCGTAATGCTTATTTCTGTGTTAAAAGAAGTGATTGGTACACTCTGCTGGTTGTGAAGCAGTAGAAAGTTCTTCATATGAGAGTTGTGTTGAAAATACGTTTCTGCTTAGTGCCTTCTGCAAGTGTACTAACCTGTTCTGCTTCTCCAGTGACATCATTTTAAATACTTGTTAAAAATATTGTTATTTCTCTTAGGTTTATTCATGGTAGGACAAACATCACAGAAATTTATCCTGGTGATGACACGTTTTTCAAGTCAGAGGGAGCATTTCTGGGAAACTATTTTGTACACTATGCAATCCAAAAAGGAACAAAAAAGGTATAGAACTATTTTAAAATATGTTCCAAGTTCCTCCAAGTCAGCAGTTTTCTTAGTTTAAGACATTGGGCTACGCAGTCTGTAGTGAAGTTCCTACACTGCTAATTATGTAGTGACTGAATCAAGCAATCGTATAAAAAATGAGATTATTCCTTCTGTTTCAGAAGGTATTATTGTAAATTATACACACAGTAAGAAAAATTTATTTATTGTAACATTTCACAAGCTCAAGTATGTACTGCAAATGAGATTCTACGATAACCACTTCTCACTAATTTAGTCTTTAAACTAATACACTGATTAGAGTTTAATCTTTATGTACTTGGAAGTGTTTTGCTTTTCACTATATGGAAGCAGAACCTGGAAGATGCAGAGTCTGTTCTGGCTTTGCCACAGAGCAGCTGTTCCGTCCTGGAGAAATGGTCTTGCTTCCATGAGTCTGTCTGCTGTTAAGTCTGCCAAGAGTTAAGGGTCAACTTCGTACCCTTCAAACGTACGCTTCAACTTGTAGTCAAATGTAGCCACTCAGTAATGAACTACAGCCTGTTCTCTGATCACAGAACTTTTTGGTCCACACTGAGTGCATGGAAATAGTGAATTTTTCTTCCTACAGAAGTAGGCTTAAATGACACAACTGCATTTTTTCACTTTTCAAGGAGATAACTACCTGTCTTCTGGGACAAATGTGATTGTATATTTGCTTTCTGGGAGGTCAGAAATTTCCTGTCTTGCAAGGTCTTAAGTGCTGTTTTCATGCTACAGTACCTGTGACTAGCTTATCTCCTTTCTGCTCCTCTCCTGCAGAGAGAAGAAAAGATGTATTCAGTAAACAGCCTACCTCCTGATGTGCCAGGAAACCCGTACTCCATAGCCTCCATTATTACTCAGGCAACCAAGTAACTTTATTTTATTGTTGTTACATGAATTCCTCTGACTTTGAAAGGACAGTGGTTAAATGATACATAATAATTATTTTGACACTACGTATAAAAATTAAAGGAATTTATATTAGCACTGAGGACATCTGTAAACTTACAGAACAGAGGTTGCAACTGTTTGGAAGACACAGTAAGTATGAAATGCTTAATATTTTGTTTGGTTTTTTCTTCTTAGAATACTTCAGTACTGCTACAAGACTAAACTATCATTAACTCACAACTATCATCTCTGCTGCTGGAAAATGGTAGGTAGCTGCAGATTTATAAATCTTTTAGTGTTGCAAGTAAGATTACATGGGCTATAGGGAATAGGACCTCATCTAGAGGGAAGAATGGTGAGTGTTTCCTATAAAAAAAGATCAGAAAGTATGTATTTGGGAACTAGAAGCATGCAGGGTAAAGGTAAATTTGTGAAGCAGAAAGCAATTGCATGATAAAGAGAGCTGGTTGTGGTCTGGGAAAGCAAATGAATTGAAAATCTGGGAGGGATACAAACAGCTGTAATGATGTAAGAAATTTTAATCCTTAGGTTTTTAGTGTATCTCTTTGGTTCTAGGTACCTCAGACAGATGGACGAGAAATGTTGCCAGCTTTGCTGTATGAAAAGGTTATTCCCAGCCTAGGAAGACTCATTGTATACTCGGATCATAAAGTCCATGCTGCTTTTTGGGATGGGATTACCTTGAATATGGTCTGGGATTTCAGCTCTTCCTGTAGTAAGATCCAGGTTAGAGGAATGACGTAAGATCCATGAGTTAGAAGAATGACTATTCTTAAAACTCTTCATGAAAAAGTGTTATTAGGAAACTAATGAGGAAACGAAACAAAAGTTTTGATGCCTATAAAATATAAACTGAAGTCTTTTGAGAGATTCATTTGCTGCTGTGGCTTACTCTTGAGCTTGTATATTAGTCTGAATGAAAGTAGGAACTCCCCACAAATGCTGCCATTAATGTATTGCCAGTATTTTAACCAGAAATAAGAATGAAAAGCATTTTAGTGCATAGTCAGTGCATAAAGAGGCAAATGAAACTATCCTTTCAAGAAGTCTCTCACCTTGGTCAAAGAGGGAGCATTTGGTTTTTATTTCAAATTATCTATAACAGAGCAAATGGAGAGTAAATACCATCATCGGTGACAATAGACAGTGGGATTGAGTGTACCCTCAGCAGTTATTAAGCTGAGTGGTGTGGTTGACATGCCTGAGGAATGGTATGTCATCCAGAGGGACCTGGACAGGCTTGGGAAGTGGGACTATGTGAACTTCATGAAGTTCAGCAGGGCCAAGTGCAAAGTCCTGCACCTGGGTCAGGACAATCCCTGGTGTCAGTGGCTGGGGGATGAAGGGAATGAGAGCAGCCCTGCAAAAAAGGACTTGGTACTGGCGGATGAAAGGCTGGACGTGAGCCGGCAATGTGTGTTCACAGCCCAGAAAGCCAAGGATATCCTGAGCTGCATCAAAGAAGTGTGNAGAGGAGGGCCACAAAGATGATCAGGGGGCTGGAGCACCGCTCCTATGAAGACAGGCTGAGAGAGTTGGGGTTGTTCAGCCTGGAGAGGAGAAGGCTCCAGGGAGATCTCCTGGCAGCCTTCCAGTACCTGAAGGGAACCTACAGGAAAGCTGGAGAGGGACTTTTTACAAGGTCCTGTAGTGATAGGAAAGGGGTAATGGTTTTAAATGAAAAGGGGAGATTCAGTCTAGATATGATGAGGTTGGTGAAACACTGGCACAGGTTGCCCAGAGAGGTGGTAGAAGCCCCATCCCTGGAAACATTTAAGGCCAGGTTGGATGGAGCTCTGAGCAGCCTGATCTAGTTGTAGACGTCCCTGCTCACCACAGCAGGGTTGGACAGGATGACCTTTAAGGGCCCCTTTCAACCCAAACCATTCTGTGATTCTGTGATTACCCTAAGGTTACAAGACACAAAAAAGATGTTGTCTTAAGATATCTCTGTTATGAACACTATAAATATGATAGTATGTCAGAAGAGACAGTATAACTTCCTGATGTGAGCTAGCTCAAATCTGCATACTCACTCATGATAAAAGGAGGAAGAACTGAAAATTCTATGGTTTTGGAAACATTTCTAAACACTTTTAGAAATAATTTGCTCTTGAATAGCACAAAATGAGTGAGTGCTGGGGCCATGCCAAGTGTTTTTGTATTATTTTTTCCCCAGCATTTGTCATAGCAGACTATGCCAAAATTCTTTCCTTACCAAAACGCAACCTTTTAAGTGTTTAAAGTGGAGTGTTCACAGATACCTAATTCTTAAATTGGCATATTATACTTGCCTTTTTTTCCTTCAGGCTGCAGCAGAAAATTAATACATTCAAATTTTCTTCTAAGGTAAATGAAGATGTAGGCTGGTGCAAGTTAACTACTCCTGATGGAGTACAGCAGCTTATCCAAATAAGTTGTCCTGGAATCTATGAAAGGTAAAAGTATTGTATACAATTTAAAGTTAAATGTAAAGTGTGGTGTGAGGTGGCAGCGTCTGAAGAAATTCACATGTACTCATTCATACATTAGGTAGGATACTGCTTTAATCATCTTTCTCATATGCTTCCAGTGACAGATCTGGACTAAGAGGCCAAATAGGATGTTTCTGTGCTTCTCATGCATCCCGTGACTGTCTTCAGTCACTTCTTTCCCAGGCACTTCAGTCTTTCCCAGGCGGTTTTCCAGCCTGCCCACTACCCACTCTCATACATAGAGCACAGACAGCCTGCCAGGCCCGTACAAGATCATTCATACTCGGCTAAGAATAATGAGAATAACATAGTGATAGATATAATCTAGAGAATATATATGTATTTTCTATAAATAGGGAATAACATAGTGGCTAGATAACAAGAATAACATGGATGACAGACTTATAGCTGTGTTGGTGTTTTTCAGCTTCTCTTTTCATCCAGGTGGCTGAAGCTGTAAGTCCTGCAGCTCCCACAATAAACTAATGCTGTACAAATCCTTTTATATCAAGAATGGTGTTTACTGAAAATACATTGGGCAGGGGGGAATCAAACACAGTGATAAGAACTCCACTTTGCATCTGGCAAAGATTCAGGACCACTTCATGCTATCATTTCCACTGTAATTGCCACAGTAATGTCTTTTCAAAAAAATAACTAGAGCTGCAACTTGGCACTTAACTTCAGCGGATAAGAAAAGTCATCTTTGTCCTACATAGAGCTGGTACATAGAACTAGATAGTATTTGTCTAATTTTTGCCCTATTACAGATACTGACTTCTTGCCTGCAGACTGCATTTCTCTAATCTGCTCGCTCTAATTACAACCTCATTATGGGAATCGCCAGAAGCTTACCGTGCTGAATTTTAGCAAGCAGATATTCACTAACAAAAATCAACGTTTGTACACCATTCATTACAAATTTTAAACTTCTGTAATTTTCTGTAACTGCGTAGATTTAAATATGCAGAAGATTCTAGGAAAAAAAGTGGGAATCAAAAAATGGGAAGGAAACCTAGAGAAAAAGCTAGGGTTTGAATCATGGCTTTTTCTTTCAGACCCAGATTTATTGCTTAATGCCTTCATTTTTTCTGCTGGAGTGTATTTCTCATATAAATAACTACTTTTTTGTGAATTTTGATGTTGACTTAGGTACATCAGAACAGCAATAGAATGGTGCAGAAGTTTGAATGAGAGGAAGGAGGCTCCTGAATCCATTACACACTCTGTAACTGAAGAAAATTGGTATTAATCTGTATCCTAAATAATTGACTACAAATAATGTTGAAAATAGAACTCAAAAAGACTATAAACTTGGAATTTTATAGGCTGCATTTCCTAAGGGTCAAAAATGAAAACTTTTAAGTCCATTTATTTTGTGTGGTTTCATATTTTTATTGTTTAAGATGGTAGGTAAATTCAGTTTTAGATAAAGGTTATTTCATTGTGCTTCTGCCTGCCTTACTTAAAAATCAGAATTACAGTGTCTTTGCCAAAGGAGGATTAATGTTACAGAAATTGCAAGGTGAAAAAAAACTAGACTAAGAAAGGCATCTTTTACCAGAACACTATTTTACCAGAAAAATAATACTTTGAACTGCTAAATGACACTTGTATCTCTTGCTAACTGACATCATACGCAAACATATTTGGGTATTAAAAATGTGTTGATTGAAATCAATTACACTTGCACTTATTATTCAAATTATAGCAGATTCAGTAGCTGATGAAACGGAAATGATATCTGTATTTATACATATGTACAGCAAAGAGGCTGTTCTTAAAGCAGAGCCCTGATTTTTGGAAACACAAATGATCCACAAATGGCAGCCATTGACTAGTGGTATGAAAGACAAATATAAAGCATTTTTTGAACTTGAACTTTGCTCATCTAATTTTCAATATTGCTGAAAACTACTAAAAATTAAGTAGAAAATACTTTTGAGAACCTTTTATGATATTAAATCATTTAATCATCTGTATTTTCTTGTACAGGTCTGCTGATGCTGAGATCAAAAAAATACAGAGATTTAACTGTATCCTTTTGAAAGCTGTAAACATCTTTCACTTTCATATTCTGTTGTTCATCTGCATATTCAAATCTGCACAAAGGCTCCCTGTCCTGTTCTCACCTTCTTTTACTGTCTTGCCCACTTCTTAAAACGGCCTTTTTTGAAGCAATTTTTTGTTTTCTTATTTGTGATTTTCATTTTATCACTTATCTTGTCCAACTTCTGCATCACAGCACCAGCAACAAAAACAGTGGCAAGAGTACAAAACTAAAAAAAAAAAACTATCGCAAAAAAAGGAGGCCCTTTAGTGGGTATTGCATTAGTTTTGCTAACTCTCATCTGCTGACTTGCAGGGATAGTGCAGTTGCCCTTGGGCTTGTTGTTGCAGTACAATACCTTTCTGTTTATTGGCTACCTCAGTATTGTTCTACTGTGTTCAGCCAGCTCAGGAAAGTGTGCTGTGCTGCAGGGGCTTAAAGCCACTCTCTCATTGTCTTTAAGCCAGTGTTCACTTCTGTTAATGTGAAAAGTGCGTGCTGTTAAACTGCATTGTGACATGGGATAGCTGCCTTTGTAATGTAACTTTGGGATAAAACTAAGTCTTGGTTAAAGACATTTTCTATAAATGTAGACATTTTAAGTGATGTGCTCATTTGTTTTTTAGCTCAGTGTAATCACCGTATGAAGTGTGAGACTGCAGTGCAGAATGATGAACACAAGTGTGGAGAAGTGCTTTTCTCATGAAGAGGAGGAGTTTGATACTATTTTCTTAACACAATAACGCCAGTTTTATTGGATAATAGCAATGTTCTTGAAAGGGCACCTGCTGCAAAAAACAATCCATCTGGTTTTGGTGTCAGAAAACCAGAGAACAGGAGTGAGCCAGAGGAAATCAGCCAAGGGTACGTCCTGGAGGCTTTGGGAAAGACTTCCAAAGTGATTGAGGATATTGAATCTCTGCTTGCAGCTTCTGGGAAGTGAGGCCTCGTCGCATGTGAAGGCCTGCGCTCCAGATCTTCACAGGAGCTGTCCCAGCTCTGTCTGAGGGGGCTCTGGAGGCTGAAGGCAGCGATGTTGCCGTTGCAGGGCCGCGGGGGTTTGCTGTGATAGGGAAAGCCACGGCGGGGCAGTTCCCGCAGGCAGCTGCGCCAGGGCCGCCGGGGAGCCTGCGCCCGGCTGTGGGGTTTGTGAGCACGGTGTGAGAGCTCCAGCTGGGGCCAGAGGAGCAGTCTTGGCTGTGAACACGTGTTTTATTCTGAAGCTTACACCAAGTAGTCTGATATTGAAAAATAAGTCTCCCAGACGGTTCCGACTGTGCACTTTGTAGTCAATCGACACTGAACAGAGCCCCTCCGGCCCTCGCTGCCTGTCACTCGCGGCGCGGCGTGCCTCTAGGAATTAAACACCAGCCCCCAGCCGTGGCTTCGTCTTGCAGCAGTTTATTTATCTT
>VZRW01009273.1:35764-46575 GCA_013398125.1 Aegotheles bennettii | reverse complement strand
TCTGTTCCAGCTCTTCCTCATAGGTGCACCGCAGTCCTGAAGTGCTCGCTGAGGAGGGGTCTGCGTGTTGGTGTCTTGGTATCTCTTTTCAAACAGCTTAATTTGTGGTCCCTGAAATAAACTATTTAAATCCTGATTTTATGGGGCTTTTGTCTGTTTTTCTTAATTTCCTTGTGGATTTAATTCAGTTTCTTCCTCAGTATCTTAGTAAAATCCTCCCTATTTCTCGAGTGCTTTTGTGGCCTTTCCAGCCTTCTTCCACCCCACCCCCCCCCCCCCACCAACCCCCATACATTACTCACCCCNTTCCATGAGAGAGTACCTTAAAGGTTTGAGCTTGTGTCTTAATGGTAGTTGTACGTTATGGAGTTTTTCATATAAATTAACATTCAATATAAAATATTTCTTTTAGGATAAATAATTATAGAATTACAAGGAACTACTGTGATCTTTTCACTTTTTGTATAAAGTGCATCATTCTAATTTTACTCATTAAATCCCTATATGTATTCATGTACCTGGTAACTTCTTGCAAAACTGGGGCAAGAATTTTGAAGAGCAATATTTCTAAATGATAACTTTTTGATTGTTGTTTTGCACTTACACCATGAGTTGAAAGGCCTCTTAGTGTCAGCTATTCAGCTATTTCCCTAATGTGTATTTACAGCTTTGATCCAAATATCTTCTTGTGTCAGTAATTTACAATGTTAACTGTATGTTTGTTAAAATTATTTTTATAATTTCCTTAAATGAAATATCATCAAAATTGTGTTGTGTGGGTGTAGGCAGGGATTGTGCATAATGCTTTATGGCTTTATGTCATATAAAAATACCATGAGACATTACAACTTTCAGCTGTGTTACTCTTATCAGATGTAGCGTGCATTTGTTGTATGTAAACCCAGCCTAAATCTTTCCTTCAATATGTAAACTGGGCTCACCACCCATAGGTCTCTAAGCATCCTTGTGTAATACGTCTGTTTCCCACTGTTATGGGTTAACAAGAATGTAAGCTCCACAGCTGTGCTTTCTGAGATAGAAAAATGCAGGATAGAAAAACCTGTGACGCTTTATTGTGATATTTTGTAAACAGTCTGAAAATCATTATTTTTCAGACAAAATCAAGCTTCTAGTTTTATATTTAAAATAGTCATTTTGGAAATTATTTTGGTCAAACAGAGTTTTGCTTTTTCTAGTCTGATTTCACTCTTGATAGGCAGAATAGTTATACTTACGCTGTTGTACCTGGCAATGTGACTTGATTTTTACAGAGACAGCAGTCATTTTGGTCTGTAAAAGATGGCAGAGACAGCCTGTTTAAAAAGAGCAGTGATGTTGTGGACATGGCTCTTGACTAAGGGCAATCTGAAGCCACATTTTTGCTTCCTGTTCTTGGTTCTGGCTCAAAGACACCCATCCACATACTGTCCTTGTTTTCCAGTTTGCATCATTACCTTTATTTCACGATACATAATTATCAAATCATACTAATTTTAGATGTTTTTAAGTCTGTAATGACACTTTTCCCGTGTACTTTATGCACACGTTAATATCCATAGCAAAGCAGCACAAGCCTGGCACAGAACTGACACAGACCTCTGTTGCTATTTGAATTTGTAGGTCTCTGTTTATATATTACAAGGTCACTAGTTGGTGGGATGAAATGAAGAAGAGATCCCTGAATGTGACTCATATGTGTTTCATTAGGTGGGAGTCTTTCAGGCACAGAGTTACAAGGAAAAATCTGTTAAAACAGATGTCTATATCGTAATCTGTGTATTTTGTATCTCTGTATATTTTGAAATGCAATTACTTAGAAGGTTGGAAGCGCCCTTTTCTGACTTTATGACATTGAGTTTTACTAACTTGTGGTTATTATCTTGCTCCATCTTTATTTGTACACTTCTCTTCTTTTATGGTCTTTTTTTCCTGCTTTCTTCTAAACCCTAGCTGAAGTTGCTTTTAGCTCAATTATATTTGTTCAGGAATATCATCAAGAAGGTGTTGGTTCTTTCTGTACCTTTGACTGTTGTTCAGTTTTCATGTACATTTTGTAGAGAGTTTGAGGAGCTTTGTGTAGTACCAGTGCTTACTGCTGCATGGTTCAATTTATTTAGGATGGGACAAATGGTGTTTGGTCTTTCCTGCATTGGACTGGGCAGACTGGATTCAGGAAGTACACAGGCTCAAGGCTGAGGCACAGACCACGTTTGCTACTGCAATAAGGCATCTGCAATGGAAAACATACATTCTCCTAGTCCCAGGGTGAGTTTGACTCTGAATACTGGCGTGCTTTTTAAAGGTGTGTTGCTACATTGGCTGCTCACAGGTGGATTTTATGGTTTAGCAGATTTTATGGTAATTCTAAATAAAATCCAATCTGACGTGATGGTTATTTAGAAGAAACATTTGTGAGGAGATCACCATTTGTTTCTTAAAGTGGAATTTATTCAGAAATGTACTGTATATTGTGAAGTCACCCACCAGAAAATGGCAATTCCAGTGTTTCACGAAATACTTTGTGTCTACATGGTCATTCAGAAGAGGCACAGTCATGGTTAACAGACTCTAAACTTGACCCAATTTTTTTGCATCTGTGTACAAAGTGCATGGATTATTCATGCTTGCTTCTATTTTTTTTTTACATATTCCAAATAAATGATTCACTGGGATTTTTTTCTCGAAAAATCAATGCCAGTAGTCATATCTTGTGGATAATTCTGCAATTCAAATGGCTCAGAGAAACATTTTGCATTTTCTGGGACTTATAGTCGATATTGTGCTTAAAATCATAAGCTATTCTGTGTCAGCGCTAGAAGTATTAATTTTTAAAGGAAGTCTAATACACTCACAAAAAGCCCATTTAGAATAGAAATTTACCTGATAGAACTGTATGAAGGATTAACAAAACTTAATGTATTGCACAGAAACAGCAGCCTCTTGGGAAGAATCTTTTTTTAGGTAGGATGTAGGCTTTGAAGCTGTGGTCTGTCTCCATGACTCCCCAGGGAGGTGGAAGAGCGTAACAGTTGGGACAGTTAGAATTGACACAGTCCTTCAAAGACTGCTTTTCAGTGCATTTAGTGTAATGAAGGTAGGGGGTACATAATTTAAATGAGGATTTTTATTTCAAAAGTATTCTTTTTAAAGTTACCACAGAAATGAGTACTCTTGTCTTTATAATCTGGGTATCCTATAGTTTCTCCTTGTGAGTGGGCATGTCTTTTAAGATCTTGAATTATTTTTGGAATTTCTTTTGAGGTGTCAAGCAGTTATTTAAGGATGATAATTATTCCCAAGGAGTCGCCTTGTACAAGAGGGCTTCAAAACAATTATAGACCATAAATAGCTTTTAGGGATTTTTGGGTGATTATTAATGCTAGTAACAATGCCTTTATTTTCAAATTGCAACGTTCAACTTTCGAAAACTAAAATGAGTGGGATTAGTTAATTTTATGTCTTTCTGCAAAAAGACCTGTTATGAAGGTGATGTGGCAAAGAGTAGACAAGTCCTAAAAGTAACAGAGAAGTTTGCAGCTGGAGCACATGCTGAGAAAAAGCATGTGTAGTCTTGCTCGGTAAGGAGATAGTTTTGGTTACTTCTGCTTGACTGAATGATTGTTGTCTCTGTGTTTATGATAAATACTAAAGATATTTTAATGGTTCTGGTTTTCTTTACTCTTGCTCTACATGCTAATCTCCAAGATAAAGAAGTAGTTGCTCAGAGAGGGGTAGCAGGGTGACAATACATCGGTTTGCAAAATATGTAAATGAGAATAGTGTTTTGGATTATAGATTAGAAACTCTGTTTTAACAGCTGTGGCATATAAAGATTTGGGGGTTTTGAGCATCAGTCCTAAGCATCCTCAAAATCTAATCTTTTTTGTTGTTGTAGTGTAAAGTATTCAATTTGATGAATATCATGTATTTAAGGCCAGGAGGGATGTTGAAATGTATTCAATGTATTATCATAGAAGTTTCAAATTATTTTGTAAATGTTTAAGATTTCAGAAAGTGAAGTTAGAGCTTTCCATGTTACGAAGGTCTTGTTCTAGTTAAAACAGGACAAGTGTTTTAATTCAGAGCTGTAGTGTTCAAGTCCACAAATTAACTTAACTTGAAATAAAAAATTCCCTAGGCATATTAAGTGCAAACATTGAATCTGGCTTTTTTATGCTCAGTCATAGCTGTGATAACAAATGCTTTGTGCTGATGAATTTTTTAATTTAATTCTCTTCTTTCTGTTCTCTGACATTTACAGAACAACTGACGACACAAAGAACAATGCACAGTGTATATCCTGATGACATTTTGTGTGCTGTGACATGATTTTTGCCATGGCATCTGAGACTGAAAAGGCCCATGCTCTTCTCCAAACTTTCAGCACAGCTTCAGTTATTTCTAGTCTAGCTTTGGGGATATTCTGCTTTGTAGCAGACAGACTTCTGCAGTTTTCCTTCATTCAACAAAATGACTGGCTCCGAGCCTTCTCTGATAATGCAGTGCATGGTATATTAGGAATGTGGTCTTGGGCAATAGTGATTGGACTCAGGAAGAGAAGTGACTTCACTGAGGTCGCTCTGGCTGGCTTCCTCGCCTCTGTCATTGATGTGGACCACTTCTTTCATGCTGGCTCCCTGTCATTAAAGGTAAGTGTTCTCTTTCTTCATCACTGTTTACTTTATTGTTCTGGCATGTCCTCATAAAAAAAAGTTCCAATGCTACTTTAATTAGTTACATTTTTAATAGATATATGGGAGTTACATTTGTATGCAGTTGACATGATTTTAAAAGCCCTAAAATATTTTATGTCTTCTGTTGAGCTCTGCTCCTTACAAGGCTCTGAAAAAAACAATTCTGAAAGCCCTTGTACATGATATCCTGTGTTTGTCACATAGTCGCTTTATTATCCAAGTTAAACCATTAAGTGCTGCCTTGCGCACTTTGTATATAAAGTGGATTATTCGATGTCTGTTTACAGTAAGGGGTAGAAATATCTGGAAAGTAGATAATCCAGCTGCTCTTTGGTTTCATTCAGTCCTACTGAGCAGTACATTTGGTTTTAGCCAGCCCTAAATGTTTCTCCCACAAACAAGCTATATATGAGCTGTCACCTTTAAAAAGGCTGCATGGGTTTGCCCTTAAGTATAGTTTGTTGTTAAAATAAATAAAATCAGGTGTCAAACTTGTTAATAAAAGTAAAAAGGTGAATTCACTCCTGTTAAGGAATACAAGTAATCACCATCCATTTTCAGAACTGCTCGTTAGGACAGACTTTCTCAGTAGGATTAGTACTAGCAAATTGTGGCATTCTTTTTCAGTACTTCTCTTGTGATTTAGGTGTGTCTACTTACCTATTCACACGCGTACATATATCCCTGTTTTCTTGCCTTCTCCAAACGTATATACCCAGCTTTGGCTGACCACAGCAGTCTCTTCTGTATACTCTCCAAAATGTTTGCACCTTCTGTTAAGCTCTGGCTGTGCCAGCCCTGGCCGTGTTTCTCTGAACTCTGCTCTCCAGATCTCATACCTCAGGTAGACACTCCTTGCCTCCAGCTAGCTCGCGGTACCCATTGCTAGAGCTCTGCCACTCTGCTTGTTATCAGGAATCTGCTCTGCTCAGCAACACAAGTCTTCACAGTTTGATTATGTTGGTGTTGCTAGCATATGTATACAGACATCTTATTTACTCTCCCCTCCCCAGAAATGTACACCCCCTACTACAGATGGACCTACACAGGAGAAGGGGAAGGTACCAACCTTCATCCATTCAGCCAGAGCATAACTTTGTTGTTTGACCATCTCACCTTTTTCTCCTCCTCCAGCCTGCTCATAATAGTGTTACACTCTTCATATGGATGACAGAGGAAAAAGCTCTTAGGAAGCAGAGGAAAGAAGGAGGCAGAGGGAAGATTGCTGTTCTTTGTAATCCTTTCGTTAAAGAAGAACGATGCAAAATGGTTTACCAGTTTTTTAAAAATACGTAAGAGGCAGCTAAATGCAATAAGCATTATTGTGTATAGTTGAGATTTAAAAATCAGACTTCTGATAGGGAAATAGTTTTTGTTTACATACGCTGTAGCTGTTTGTTGTAGAGAAAAGAGCCTTTGCTATTTGTGCATGTGGTCAATTTCCCCCTTCTATGTGTCTTTGACAAAGTGGGCATTTTCAGAGTCACAGAGTGGTTGTAGTTGGAAGGGTCTTCTGGAGGTCATCTTCTCAATCCCCCCTGCTTGAAGCAGGCTCACCTTGAGCGGGTTGAGTGTCTCTGTGGGTGTCGACTCAACCCCACAACCTCTCTCTGCAACCTGTACCCATGTGCAGTCACCATCACAGTGAAAATGAGTTTCCTTACAGTCAGGAGGAACCTCCTGTGTTTCAGTCTGTGCCCTGTCACTGGGCACCACTGGGAAGACTCTGACTATTCTCTTTACACCCTCCCTTCATATATTGGTACAGCTTGATGACATCTCCCCTGAGTCTTCTCTTTTCCAGGCCTCACAGTCTCAGCTCTCATCCTTTCCTCGTTTGCAAGGTGCTCTGAACTCTTCATGATCTTAGCAGTCCTCCTCTGGACTCGATCTCCAGTAGCTCCATGCGTCTCTCGTAGTGGGGAGCCCAGAACTGGACTCGGCACTCCAGAGGTGGCCTTAGCAGTGCTGAGGAGAAAGGAATCCCCTTCCTCAACTTGCTGGCAACACTTCTAATGCAGCCCAGGATACCACTGTCTGCCTTTGCCATAACGTTGTGTTGCTGGCTCATGCTTAACTTGTTATTCAACAAGTTGAATTTCCTCAAAACTGCTTCCCAGGCGATCGGCCTCCAGCAGGTACTGGTACCTGGCTGATTCCTCCATAGGTAGTCCCTAGTTCTCTCCTTTTTTATACCTTTGCATATGGAAATATTGTAAAATTATGAAACTATGTAAAGAAAAGTTGGTTTGGTTGATTAGTGAGTCCTATAATATTAACATTTTGGTATAATATTTAGGTCTGTAGTTACTCTCATGTATTTTATTATTTTAAAATCAGTAAATGCAAGTAAAGAATTACTAGTTATTAGAAAACATTGTTCAAATTTTATTGCTACTTTTTCTTGAGTTTGAGATTACCAGTATTTTTTCTTACTTACGACCACTAGATGACACTCTTCACCAATGTCTGTTTAGAAAGTTGGGTATTGTGTTGTGTCATAGAACTGGGAGGTGACCTGTTGCTTTACTGTCTTTGGTGAGGCAAGGTTAAATACGCTTACATTTTCCATGATGAATAATGTTTGTATAGCCTATCCCTAGTATCCCAAACAAAGTAAGTTAGGGCAATTTTATTACTTCATTTGTTCCTGTGTTGTTTCAGTTCCCAAGCAGCTAGCAGTTATTTTTCTAATACCCGGCCTAAAGTGTTGTTGTTGATAGTTAGACCTTGTTTTCTTGTTCTCTAAGGCCTCTCTGCAAAGGCAGCCGATTGCTGTGCTATCCTCAAAAATATTTTTCAAATCAGAAATACAGTATGTTGCCAGTAGAAGAATAGCCCTTTAGCAGCCAAACTTACTTAGCTAAGAAGGCAAGGTGCCCAAAGCCTTTTTCATAGCCATTTGCCTACTAACTCCTCCCCCTTCAGTACGTTAGCTGGGCTAATAAAGAAGGTTTGCCTGTAAACCATATCCTGGGTCGATCTCCTGACCCTTACAACAGTAACATACTGCTGTTACAACTTGCAGAACCATTGTACTTTACAAAAAGTCTCTTCCTGACTAAATAACTCACAAAAAAATCTGAAGGGCCTGAATTTGTTTTCTAAACCTCTTGCTATTTTTGTCCTCTCTTCTGGATTGCCTTTTGCCTAAATTATCTTTAAAGGGTCCTGTCCCAGCCTGTGTACAGTATTTTAGGTGAGACTTCATTGGAGTTAAAGAGCATAGGTTAATTCCTTGCAATGTCACATGCATACAACACTTCTGTCTCTTTCAAAAGAAATAAAGTCTCTTGCAGGTTTTATGTCTTCGTGCAGTGCCATGATACTCTCTTTTGCTTGGGATATAATGTAATCCCCTAAATTTTTCTGCTCTGTTGTTGCCTGGCTAGCTAGACCTGATTATAATATGTGATTTTATTTCCTCAGCTTAATACGATGTGCCTTTCCCTTTCATGTTGTGATTTCAGGCTGTTGCCTGTGTAATTTATCGCTTTGTGGGTTACTTTTTTACTATGTATTTGTCAGTTCCAGTCCCCTTGCTTCCTCTTTAGGGTGAGAGTAGCTGATTTTGAGAGACTGCAATGTTTACTGTTATGCAACACATTACTAAGTAACTAATACATTCAGAAGGTAATTAACCAACCCTACCACTGTTATTACCTTGTAACAATAGTATTTTTCACATTAAGCTGCATAATTATGAAGTTTTTCATCATCACTCTTACATCTGATGACAGGTTGCTGTTCTGAAGTAACCCTTCTGTGCAGCACAAGATAGTATTGCCTTCTACCTCCAGCTGCTACCTTGACACTGCTTCAGTCATCTGCTGTTCCTGCTGACACAGCTCGCTGCTTGTGTTATTTGGCTATTGGGATGTTTTTCATGGTGTCATCGTTATTTTTCTAGAGTATTCAGGGTAAATAGTCACCTGTGGTATTTATGTGTTTACTCTGATAAATACCTGTGTACCAAGTAGCATGTGATCTGCCCTTTTGCCCACATTATTTTTGCAACAAGTATAAAGTCTACAAAGACTTTGCTAGTTAGAATTTGTACTTTTTTGTATTCCATTGTAGTTTTTACTGCGTATTGCATGAACACAAGTGTAGAAGAATCTAAAAATCAGTGTTTGAAGAGTCTGTTTCATTGACTAGATCTAAAGGTGAAAGTTACTGCAGCCTGCCATCACACCCGGCATCACTGGTAAACAGGGAGAGTGTGACAGGCTGCTCCCAGTGATCCCCAGGACTGTAACCCAGACACTCATGTTCCAGAACACACAAGCAGAAGTTGCTGGCTTGCTACTTAAGACTCACAAACTTCTAAAAGTGTAGAGAATGCAGTTAGTGGCAAACAAGATTGTACTAGCAAACATTCATAACACAGCTGGTGAATGTGCCACTGCAAAGAGCGTGCTTGGGTTCTGCATGTTGTTGTCTCCTGTCTCCAGCTGCTCATTGTACTGTATGAGAGGGGCTGGAGGAGCACGAACTTCAAGATCTGGCGCCTGACTGAACATCTAGGCAAATGGAAAGGTAATTTGTGTTGTGAATAAATTATATTTGCAACTGCAGCCTGATCCCTCTCATGGTAGGCATTCTCTTAAACCTGCCCAACCCACGATGATCTTTCTCCAGGAGGTTTAAGGCAGAAAAGGTTGTACTATTATCTTGCTTTAAGATCCAGTAATTTCTAAAGGCAAACAAATTTGCCTGTTAGGAGAAAGAGTGTAACAGCTTATATTGCCAAGCAGAACTACGTCTGTCTGTTGGGCTTGGCAACTCAAGCATGTAAATGTTCTTCTTGTTGCAGAATGTAAAAAAGAATACAGACTATTGGTCTCTCAGAACTTGGGCAACAGCATTTCAGAAGCCTAATGACAATATGGCAGTTACAAAATGTGGTTTTCTCTTGCTAAAACTGAGTGCTCAGGTTTGCTGTATGAACAACCCTGCCATCTAAAATTCTGTATGAAAAAAAATTAAACATTGCTCACCTCCCCAAAACTGGATAGATTGGCACTAATACTGATAAACTGAGTAATTCTTGTTCAAATTCACCTTATTCATTGTCTCCACTGTGTTGCTGTTGCACTTAACCTCCATAGCACAGAGGGAAGACGCTCATTTTTACTTTGCCATTGATTTTTTCCAAGTGCAGAAATAGTGATCAGTCAATAGGGTATCTGCCAAAATGTGTGACCACCCAGGGTGGTTTTTCAGAATTAGGCTAGTATGGACTTTTTAGGCTCTTGCTGACAGTAGCAAAAATCTGACTGTCTTTGTAGGGTAGGTGATAAACAATATCATCATCACAAGATTTTTCTACTTTAATCTGTGATCAATCTGCTTGTGGGAAACAGAAATGAAATTGTAGAAAGTACACCCTTTGCACCAACTTTAAGGACCTTTGTCCTTTGTCCTTTAAGGACCTTTGTCCATTACAGTTAAAAGTTGTTGAGACGGTTTGTGAGCTTTCTGATCCCATCACTGGATCGAGAGAGTCATAGGCAATCACCAGTTACTTCCAAAGCAGCTGTAACTCCCTCGTATGCTGCCAATATCTCCTTTTCAGATAGAGCATAGTTGGCCTTGGAGCCTTTGTAGCTTTGAGTCCAGAATCCTAGGGGTTGACCTCGGGTCTCCCCTGGTGGTTTCTGCCACAGGCTGCAGGCAGGACCATTGTCCCTGGCTGCAGCGTAGAGCACATTTTTAATGTCCAGTCCTTTTCACACTGGTCCAAGGGCTACTGCATACATAATCTCTCACTTAATTTGTTCAGAGGCCATTCACTGTTCAGGGCCCCATTTAAAATTGTTCTTCTTTTGGGTCAGGTAGAGAGGTTTTACAACCTGACTGCAACTGAAAATATGCATTTTCAGAAACCCACAATGCCTCAAAAGGTTTGAGTTTCCTTTTTCTTAGTTGGTGGGGACATAGCTGTTATTTTGTTAATCACATCTATTGGGACCTGGTGATGCCCATTACAGAATCACAGAATGTTAAGAATTGGAAGGCACCTCAAAAGATCATCTAGTCCAATCCCCCTGCCAGAGCAGGACCATCTAGAGCAGGTCACACTGGAATGCATCCAGGCGGGTTTTGAATGTCTCC
>VZRW01009273.1:6301-35041 GCA_013398125.1 Aegotheles bennettii | reverse complement strand
CTTCACTGGGCTCTCGCACTGACCATATGGGACTGTTGAAGGGTGAGTGTGTCCTGCTGATCACTCCCTGGCTCTCCAGCTGACGCATCAGCTTATGGATGGGGATTACAGAGTCTCGGTGCGATAAAGTTGTCAATGCACTGGTAAAGTAGCAATTGACACCTGCTGCTCCTCAGCTTTCAGCAATTCCACAACAGAGGGGTTGTCTGAAAGACCAGGCAACATATGCAGCTCTTCAGTGTCCTCAGTCTCTACAGCTGCTATACCAAAGGTCCACCAGTACCCTTTCGGGTCCTTGAAATATCCTCTCCTGAGGTAGCCCATGTCAAGGATGCACAGAGCATCTGGGCCAGATGCTATAGGGTGCATTTGCCACTTTTTCCCAGTGAGGCTCACTTTGACCTTCACAACAGTCAGTTCTTGAGATCCCTTCCTCACTCCAGAAATAATGACATGTTCTGTCCCTTTATAATTCAGTAGCATTAGGGTGCACTGTGCGCCAGTGTCCACCAGGGCTTTATACTTCCGTGGTTCTGATGTGTCAGGCCATCAAATCCACACAGTCCAACAAACTTGCTTGTCCCACTCCTCCTTGTGGCTGGAGGCAGGGCACCTCTAATTTTGAATGTAGTCATTGCCATATAGGGTTTTGGAGCTTTCATTCCCACTACTTTCACGTGCTGTACAGGGATCTTGAGTCCATCTACTCTGATTGGGGAACCATTCATTGGAGATGGGAGCAGCCATCCTTCTGGAAGAACTTCCTCCTGTGTTTGTTCTACCTAGCAACTCTCGTACTCATGCTTGTAGGGCAGCAGTNGGCCATCAAATCCACACAGTCCAACAAACTTGCTTGTCCCACTCCTCCTTGTGGCTGGAGGCAGGGCACCTCTAATTTTGAATGTAGTCATTGCCATATAGGGTTTTGGAGCTTTCATTCCCACTACTTTCACGTGCTGTACAGGGATCTTGAGTCCATCTACTCTGATTGGGGAACCATTCATTGGAGATGGGAGCAGCCATCCTTCTGGAAGAACTTCCTCCTGTGTTTGTTCTACCTAGCAACTCTCGTACTCATGCTTGTAGGGCAGCAGTGGTTTTTTTATCCCACTTTCTCATGTCCTCTCCATAATCACACAGAAGGGACTACAGGGCACTTGTTAGCATGTTCCATTTTTCTCAGTTTGGTCTCACAGGAGGGCATCTCCTCCTAATGACTGCTGTACAACCGACCCCCTTCCCCTGTAGGGAAATAGTGGGGTCTGTTCTCCATTCTATTCAGTGTCTCAGTCAATTTTGCTATGGCTGAGACACAGGCCCAGTAGGGATTACAGATACTGTCTTCATCCTGTCATGCTCTGTTAACCACTTCACACACAGCTGGTATGTCACTGGTATCTCCTCCCCATACCATTACTGACGATGTGTAGGAATATGTTGGTGGTACCCTCTGCACAAACTTTCATGACATAGGCCACAGTGTGGCATTTCATCAGGGTCTGTAATCTACCAGTCACTATAAACCACATTTCACACAGCTGATTCTCTCAAATGCTTGATAGCTCTCTGTGTGGTGGCCAATCTGCTCAGGCGGCAGTTGGTATTGTCTTTATAGGGATACCTGTCCCTTAGACCTGACAAGAGTCGCCTCCAGACACTGCAAGTTCCTGATTTTTTCCCAGTCACTCTATCAATACCAGCATCTCTAGCCAAGAATCCCAACTGCCTGGCTTTTCTGTTGTCTAATTCCATGGTATCAGTTCCAGCATCCCAGCATTGGAGCAACCAAACAAGAAGTGATTCACTGTCGCGATTGCCAGAGTCCTTTCTCAGACCATGCAAATCCCTCATAGATAAGGATTGACCAGTTATCTCTGTTTCTGATTCCTCCTCAGATGATTCTGACTGAGAAGGATCCACACCCTGATCTATTAGAGAAGGGACCATTCCATTACCTACCGGAGAAGGACTCTGTCCATTGTCTGCTCGAGAATGACTTCATACGGACCGTGTTTCTCATCTTTGTCAGAAGAATTCCCTCCCTGAGCTTGGTCCTTATATAATAAATCTCCTGGGAGATTTTACGTGGGGACAAGGGCTGGGAACTGACTTCTTATTTTAATTTGCTTGCCTCCTGGTCACGGGCTCAACTTGTACTGGTGTGGGTTGAGTGGGAGTGGCTGTAGTAGCTGTGGCAGCAGCAGCAGCACTCACTTCCTGGATGGGGATAGTGGCAGTCCCTTTCAGGGCTGCAGTGATGGTGGCAGCCGCAGCAGCGCTCGCTTTTCTGAGTCAGGGTCACAGCAGTGCCTGTCGTGGGGGTTGCAGTGGCTGCAGCAGGAGCAGTGGTGCCTTCCCTACAAGCAGCAGGTCTCACCTCATGAGCGGCAGCAGTTGCTTTACCAGCAGCAGCTGCTTGCTTTGGGAGTGGCAGTGCTCGCACTAGACCTTGAGGTGGTTGAGCTTGGGATCAAGGCAGAAGAACAGACTGAGTCCTCCCAGGACACCAGCCATGGTCAAACAGAGCTTGACCCTTGTGATCCCTCAGCTTTGTACTGAGTATGATGCGTATGGGATGGAATACTTCATTTGGTCAATTTTGGGTTGCCTGTCCAGTCCACTCCTTCCCACAGGAGGGTCACAGATGCAACCCCATTGCTCTCCCTTCATTTCCAGAGCAGAAGTTGTTCAGCAGAACAAAGCAGTGGCCTTCGTTCTGCATACTCACAGGCTGCCCAGAGAGGTTGTGGAGTCTCCTTCGCTGGAGACATTCAAAACCCGCCTGGATGCGTTCCTGTGTGATGTACTCTAGGTGACCCTGCTCTGGCAGGGGGGGTGGACTAGATGATCTTTCGAGGTCCCTTCCAACCCCTTAGATTCTGTGATTCTGTGATACCATCCTCCAGCCATAACTATAAACATTGAGCGTTATCAGTGCTAGCGGCAGACACTGACCAAAAACTTACACTGACTGAAATCTTGATGCTAATTTCAGCCAGTGCCGTTATTTAGAAGAGATTTAACTGGAAAGTAAAATTACTAGAAAGAAATTTGCTTCTGCCCTGGCTCAAACCAGGACAGTTGTTGAGATAGTTCATGAGCTATTTAATCCCATCACCTGGTCAGGAGGGTCATGGACATGCATGTGGTGGGAACTAGTAGAGCAAAGCTTTTTGCAAGCCTTTTGCTATTGGCTTTGGTTTAAAGCACAGGCTGTCACATTCCAAGGTGGTCCTTAGGTTTCTATCTCTATTTCTTGGCTAAGGCTGCATCAAAGTTTCCTTGCAGAGAAGACAGGTTTCCAAGCAGTTGTCTAAATTATCCATGAAAACTTGATCAAGCTATTCCAGAGTCCCACTGGTGGGTACCATAGCTGTTGAAACCTGCAATAGTTAATACAACTGAAGCATTAATGGGTTACTTGCTGGTGTCTTGTAGCGATGCTGTGGTGCTTTCTGCAGTAGATGCAGTGAGGAATGTGTTCACCATAGCAATCAGATGCACTGCCATGTGCAAAGAGCACATCTCTGGTGCCTGTTACAGTCTTTCCAAATGTTCACTACTATCTGAATTGAGCCAATTAATATTGCATCAGCAGCTGTACAGATCTTTTAGTAGTGTGCTGTCATTTCTCCTGGGCTTACAGAAACAAGAATCTAGTTACTTGTTACTTGGAAATCCAGAATTTATTTATTTATTTTACTATCTTTGGATTTGTGGATATAGTTCTAGCTGTTTCTAGTAAGTACATCTGGAATATTTTCTTGAGTGTGTTTATTGAATGGATAATTATCACTTCTTAAAATGGCTAAATTTTATCTCACTGGCTAGACATTCACCTTAATTAGAACCAAATATCAGGCTTTCAACTGAACTAACATTAAGCAAGTTGTTGGTATAAAAACCCCAATCACAAATGATGCAGATGTTGGCTTCTGAACTTGTCTTTTGCCTGTCCATAAAGAATACTGCATCAAGGCAATCAAAATATGTGTAACTTAGGTGGTATTTTTGTTGTATTGGAAGTTCCTATTCTGTTTTACATATTGCCCAATTAAAACAACTTTGTGGGCACTAACTGTAGTATAATACAGGATATATTTTTGAAAATAAATGCCATTAAAGCAGATTTAATATTTCAAGTAAACATATTAAATATTTCAAGTGTTTTGTATGGTTGTTTTCCTTTCTAATTATCTTGAGATTAAATACATATAATCAGTGCAGCAGACTATACAAGCTCCTGTGTACCACATGACTACATGACAAACAGCATACCTCAGCCCTCTCCCTCCCTGTTTTGCTGTCAGTAGTGCTTAGTAGGATGCGTGATTCGTATCATACAATAGGGACAGGGCAGCACGCAGCTCATACATCTAAATGGTCATATTGTTAATTTTGATCAGTTGCAGTGGAAAGGAACAGTATTTTTCTTCACACTTTCACTTCGCCATTTCATAATACACCTCTAAACATCCGTGAAGCATTTCTTTTTGTGTCACAATTGTAGCTATTGCCAATCATATTTTTCTTTTCTACAGGCTGCACTGACCCTTCCACGGAGACCAGTTCTTCATTGTTCTACTGTGATTCCTGTTGTGGCTCTGACATTAAAGTTTATTATGCACCTTTTCAGGCTTAAAGATTCATGGTGCTTTCTTCCTTGGATGTTGTTCATATCCTGGACTTCTCATCACATCCGTGACGGGATTCGTCATGGCCTCTGGATCTGCCCATTTGGAAAAACTCCTCCTTTGCCATATTGGCTGTATGTGGCAATTACAGCATCTTTACCTCATCTATGTTCTTTTATTATGTATTTAACAGGCACTAGAGAATTAATGTCTATAAAACATGGAATCCGCATTGATGTATAAGAATTATTTGCTCTTAAAGGTTGTTTGTATTAGCACTTGAAATAAGCTGTTTGTTTACCACTAAACTGGTTTCCTTATGTTTCCTACAACTTCCAAGTAAGGCATTTTAAACCTGTGGAGCCAGTCACAGCTCCTTGTATCGATTCCTTGTGGTCATAGAAACCTATTTAATAAATGGTAATAATTTTACATCTGCACATTCCCCTTGGTAAAATACGTGGTCTTCCATTATAGTTCATGCATAGCTAGCTGATTTATGAAGTGCTTTGTCTCTCTCTGTAGTACTTAAATTACATTTTACTGTCGTGCTGTTCATCTGATCACTGTTCACTTCGGATTTGTGTTATGCCTTTAGATGATACATTTCATCTAGATAGCATTTGTATAACACTTTAAAAATGTGAAGTACTATATAAATGCTAAGCATTAGTGAGCATTTAGTAGTGTATGGCACTTCTAAAAAACATGTTAGCTTTCAGAATTGATTTGTTTTCCTGCTGGACTCTTGTATTCAACTGTTTTAAAAGAAATGCTGTTTGCGTTTCACAATGATGTGCAACTGTATATCTGCACCTCTTTGAACACTGCTGTCATATAGTGTTTCTACTAAATTCTCTGTAGTTGCTTGGTACTCAATTTGCAGATAGTTACTGGGTATTATTTGTGGTTGGAAAGGAAAAGACAGTTTGGTTACAGTATTATGTATGTTGGCCAAATTGTTTCATTTTAAAAATGTACTAATTATTAATATTATTTAATTTGAAACTAATGACTGTTAGTAATGCTTAAGGTCTCTGTAACAGCAAAATTATTTATTACAGTAAATCATAAACTTTAGTGAAGATTAGGGAAGGTATAAGAGAATCAAAATTCCTCAAAATACAAGTTTGCTTAAAGACCTTACTACCGTACTTGTAAACAGGATTTTCCATTAAGTGCAATATCATCCTTATTATTGTAAAATAAAATGTGTTATTATTATATGGAAATAGAAATGTCCACATAAATAAGTTCTTTAAGGAAAAAATTTGTAATGTTGCAGGTTTATAACATATTAATTTGCACTGTGGACTGTTCAAAGTAACAGTTTTCATTTACAGAAATTTATCAGAAAAAAAAAAAGAAAGTAAAAACTAAGCTCTTGTCTAGTTCACAGTGTGGAAGCTGAGAATTGCCTATTCATCATTGATTTTTAAGATTTTTTTTATTCATCAAACTCCATTGCCCATTAAGGAGATGGGGCATTAATTATTCCAGTTTGTGCTCAATAGCTGTCAAAAAGGATTATGTTTATGGAGGAGCATATATCAGGTAGCATGTGCTGAACGGAAGTTATCAAAGGGTACAAAGATTTACATTAGTAAACGTATATTAGTATAAAGTACAAAAAAATACAGAAAATATTAACTGGGGTGGCTGGTTTATTGGTTACCAGAGACCACCTATGGCTGCAAAGTACTAAAGGCTCTCTGTAGCACACTGAGCTAATTATGGAAAGTGTTTCACCCTTTTAAAATGTGCCTTCCCACAAAAAGGATAGTCTCTGCCCTATTTACTCTTCATGTTAAAAATGTGTGCTTACAGAAGCTTGTCTGACAGTACAGTGGGCCTGGTTATATTTATTATGTTGATATTTATGTAGGCCTTTACTATAAAATGAGTAAGTAGGTTTTTTCTTGGAAAGAAGATTGGAAAAGCAGAACATTCCTTAAAGGATTATTGTCATACTATGGATTTCTGTCTTTCATAGTATGTAAGAGTTTCCCAGAAACAATATCAGAAATGTCTTGCTTTAGAGCCCTCGGAACAAGAGGTGTCTTTTATCCAAAGGCATCATCATTTAGTAGGAGGAGTGTTGCTTGTTTATTTCCTTCTAACCTATATTTTTAACTGTAGACTATGAAATGCCAATAATGAACACATTTTGTGCAAGAAGTGAACACTTAAATCTATGTAGAAAATCTTCTGTATTCTTGTTTCACAGTATAATATTTGTATAATTTTGTGCTCTATTCGGATTTGTTGCAAAGGGAAATGTATGTAGTAACAAAATGGGGAATTACACTTTCTGATTTTTAGATTGTAGCTGTAGCATTTTTGGTAACTTTATGTCCACCAACAGTCCTTAAGATTGACACTGTACTGTTCTAGCTGTGTTTAAGGGTCACTTAATGGGTACATCTTCAGTAGTTTAAAATAATGTATTTTCATTCTCTGTATTTCTAGTGATCTTTTTACAATAATTTTCAATTGTATTGCAAAATACTATTTTTCTGGTCATATTCTTATACCAGTTCTACCACAGCAATAGGTGAGCGCCACTTAGCAATGGATTAGGGAAAGTAGCAAGCACTCATGACACGATTTCATTCTGTCTCCTTCCAAACAGACATGGCAGTCTCACGCCTCATCCTGGTGTTTAGACAACATAAGTTCAGGCCATTGAGAACTTCTCAAGATAAACTGACACATTGCACAGAATGCTGCAATTTGTGGGTAGCCAGATTAGAGGACAAAGGAGTTAAATATTTGTTTCAGCCCATGTCACCTAGGAGATATGCCTGCCTATTATGAATGAATTGCCTAACAATTCCTTACCAGTATTTCATTTCATATTCATTGGTATTTCCAACTATGCACTGATAACCTGCCACGTGTAGCAACACCGTGGCAAGAATAAACCAAGATACTAGAAACATAATGAATTTGTGCTTTACTGCATGCATTACAATAAAGAGTAGATGTGAAGTACAAAAAGCATGTGAATTACACAAAAAAATTGTTAGCTAACTCAAGTTAATAATTTTATGCATAATGTATGATACATATCACTAAAATACTAGTTGTTTCAGTGGTTCATTTACTATGCTAATCTAAACTTTTCCGTGTGTTTTCAAGGTTTACTAACAAAGTTGAAGAAAATGTGGGGATTTTCTGACTCTTTTATTACAAGTGTGCTGCTTTATATGTTGCTTTAATGGATTGCTATCATAAAAAGTAGGTACTAAGAATTTCCAAGTTAAAAGAAAAATCTTAGAATGTTTCTTCTACTCAGTCCTCTAGAAATAAGATAAAATTTCTCCAAATTCCTTAGTGGCCTTAACAGAAAGTGTACACATTTCCTATCAGTTTATGTTCTAGTTTAAAATGTAATCTGTATTTTCACATGATAGCTGGTACCTTTTTTTCTGCAGTGAACTATATTGTATCATATGCCTTTAATTTGTTATTGTTAAGTGAATTATTTATAATTGATGCATGCTCCAAGGAAAATGCTGTTGAGTTTGCATTAAACTGAAATAATTTGTTAACATCCAGGCCATTGGTATTAGCTTATTATAAGAAAAACATTTCCTTTGCTAATGGAAATAAAGTTCCAGAAAGAGAGAGAGGGAAGGGATCCAATCTAAAGTAAATGTTAGTACATAGTTAATTTTGAACACATATATTTTTATTCCATCAGTCACTGTCAGTACGAAGCTAAATTAATGCATCGGAAGAGTACATGTCTGTACATTTCTATTTAAGTAATTGAGCCAATCTAAATTATTTCAATTACGCAGATTTATTCAGGACAGAGAAATTTTGTATGGTAAGTGTTACACATGGGCTTTGATCAACTTGAAATTTTGAATCCACAAACTCGGTTTTCTTTCCCTGCTCCAGGCAGACCTTGCATTGGGGCAAAGGAATAACTGTCAGGTTAAAGTGCCCTTGCATTCGTTACAACAAATCAGTAGTAACACTCTTCCTCAAGATATTAAGTTAGTGCCTTTGGTTCTTCCCTAAAGTTTCCCAAATTTTATGTCCACTACATTGAATTATAAATTTGAATGCCGTATTGTAGAACACTTTTCTGTTAATTTATAAAATAAACCCACTGTTAAAGATAAATAGTACTTACATTTACATGTCTATGTATGTATATATTGATATCTCACATACTGATCTTTCCTCTGTGTTCATATCCATGTGCTTAACCTAATTTTGTATTGAATTTTCCTGAGGTAAGGAGGAATGTTTGTCACAAATGTCTAAGAAATGCAGGTGTACTACTACTCAGCAAAAACATTTTAATGCAACATTAAGGAAATCTTCAGAATATTGAAAATTATGAAAGATACGATACTGCATTCCTTTTGATGGAAATGTTGAGTAGTTTTCTAGGCAGTTTATAAAAACAGATTTGTTTAATCAAAACTAATTGGCTGAAAACATTTATGTTAGTAAATATGGATGAACAGTCTGTGTTAAAATGGGTTTGTACACTGAAACTGTTGCAGGGGTAATTGACCAAGCCAAGTTGTATGCTGTTGCCATGTCCACTACAGAAACAATTCCTTTGCCCAAAGCATGCTGCTAATGACCCTGGAGCCTTACTCATGTTGCCAAGGAAATGCAGTCTTACTTTGATCTTAGTCATTTTTTCCCTTAAAAACCAGGATAACATTCCTGGACTGATGAGGGATAGTTTGCTTGATCTGCTGTTCACTCCTTCACAACAGCTTTAACAGGTGAGCCAAAGAAGCTGGTAGCTGTGAGGTCTGGTACAGTAACTGTGATAAAGAGATGAAACCAAAGATGGCAGACGTAACAGTGGTATAAGGGATTTACAAGGTTATAATGCAGCTAGTATCACTTTTACATTTCAATTTAAATTGTTGATAGTCAAACAACACTAGCTTCTCTTTATATAATACTGCCAGCAACTTAGAAGCAAGTTTTGTGATCACTACTCTAAAAATACTCTTTCGGGGCCAAATGAGTACAACAAAATAATAGAATTGCACACAGAATTGGTAAGGTTGGAAGGGACCACAGTGGGTCATCTGGTCCAACCTCCCTGCCCAAGCAGGGTCATCCTAGAGCACATGGCACAGGACTGCATCCAGACGAGTCTTGAATATCTCCAGTGATGGAGACTCCACAACCTCTCTAGGCAACCTGTTCCAGTGTGCAGGAACTCCCACAGTAAAGAAGTTCTTTCTCATGTTCAGGTGGAACTCCCTGTGCATCAGTTTCTGCCCATTGCCTCTTCTTCTATTGGTCGGCACCACTGAAAAGAGCCTGGCTCCATGTCTTTTTGTTCATTTAACTGTATATAATGTATAGACACAAGCACTCAGTTATTTCCTAGTCTTACCACGGACTTTTGATACAGAATACTTTAGCTAGCGAAACATTTTAGCATAAGTGATTTTTGTTTCATTAGTCCCTGGAGCAATAGAACTTCCTTTCTTCTAGACACGTTTTGTTAATGTGAAAGTTTGATTTGCCAGCATCTTTTGCATGAGTGTTCTGTATACCTTGTACATCAAATATAAATAAGCAAAGTGAACGGACCTACAACTTCATACCATAAAAATGTATGCACATGATTTATTTATTATTTTTTCCTGGAAGTATAAACAGTTTAACATGCCCTTATGTCATGCATCTTGCAGTTACGTGTCTATGTAAATGTTGGCCAAGTGGTATTTCTAGTATCTGTATATGGTTACAGAGACATCAGCAGTGTTTCATGCACTCTTCTGGTGCTTGTCTTGGTTCAGGTTGGATGAAAAATACACTTCTGCTTCAGTGTACCTGACCCCGGCACCTCAGCTGGCTGCAGCAGAGTAAATGGCAGACATCTGTCTCATAGCAAACCATCATGGAGTCCCTTTGTATTCAGTGTGTAGTCAGTCAGTCTGTTTGGTGGTGCTTTGAATGCGGTTTTTCTCTTCCTGAAAATGATGTCTACTTCTGGTGTACTGAATTGCATTCTAGTCATCACAGAGTGTACTAACTATATGGTAGCTGACCAAAATTGGGATTGTAGATTGGGCTTCTCTCCCTACCATTCACCATGATTTTCTGTTGCTGGAGAAGGAGACTATCTCTTCAAGGTGTAGTTTATCCAGGAGATTCTATGACGTGTAGTGAAACGTGAAACAGTGGAACAACTACAGGCAGTTCTCATGAGGCACTTAACATCACTGACATATTTCAGTAGAGGAAGGATCACCTTTTTAAAATGAATTGTAACTTTTAAAATGCAGAACAAACATTCATTGTAAAAATAGACATTTTTTACTCAAAATCTGTCCAAAGCCAGGGGTTTATCTTTAAAAGATCTAACAGTTGCAGTTAGTATATTTATTGTGGCTAAAGTTTTCAGTGCTAAATCTTTGCTTCAGTTTGCATTTCTTTGAAAAAAATAATCTGGTCTAGCTCCAGTATATGGGCAGTTGGACTAGGAACATGAAATGTGTTAAAAGATTGCACCTCTTTCTCCCTTGAAAGTTGACTTAGAAGAGTCTCCACTTGTGTATCCTGCAGCAGAGCTGGTACTAGGTACTGCCAGCCTCTCCTCAATGGCAACACATAAAAGCTGATCGCCTGTTATTGTAATGGTATTTATTGCAGTTAGAAACCTCTGATACTACTGTCCAGCACTACCAAGGAGATGTGGGTTGTACTTGCCGCTGCCATCTGCACTCTCAATGCAGAGAAGGAGTACTGCAGTGTTAGTTAAGGAAAACCATGGCTTGAATGGTTGAAAGGGGTCCATGATCCAGCAGTTTCCATGGGTGTTAAAACCTGCTTCTGTTAAAATGCAAATTCAGAGTTTCAAAAAAAAGGAGTTTTTTCCCAGTGTATTTCTCTCACTGGAAGTCTTGTTGAATGATCAAATTTCTTGAAAACTCATTTTGGATATGGAAACCAGTTTGCCTTTGAGTTGATTTGCAAGAAACCATATACTTGCTGTCTATTTCAAAGGGATGAATGCTGGCGCATTTCTGTGGTTCTCTGTGCCTGGATTAGCTCTGCAAAAAAAAGCAGTGACTTTTTAGTCATCAAGAGTGTGAGCATTTTCCCTCTTCATAGTGAACAGATAAAAAGGTTTGGAAACATTGAGTACAACTTTTTTGCCTTTGGCACATGTTTACAAACATTCACTTATCATGGTCACAAAAAGTATTCAATAAAAGATGGAAAATTATTTGGATGAGGCGTACACTGAGCATTTCATCAGAATCTCTCCCAGCTACTTATGCAACAGACTGCAGGTGCATCTCCTGTGGAATAAAATAAGTGAAATCATAAAATAGGCTGTTGAAAAACAAAGCATTGAAAACAGTTACTTTGCTCTGGGTTTTTGATTCATCCACTTAGATTCTATCTCCCTGGCTTGCCAAAGGACTGGCCTTTTAGTGAGTTTGTTCGCATTGCCACATAGTGTACACATACTCCAAGCTTACATGAAAGATGAAACGTTTCAAGTGCACAGGTGAAGGTGAGTTGCGTGATTATAGGACAATGCTCTGTTCCTGAGTTGCTGATGGTATGCAATACCAACTGGGGGGAGTGGGGGGTGAGGAGCATCTCTCAAAAGGAGTAGCATTGATTGAAGTTAGAGAACAGCTTCTTTCCCTGTCACTGGTGGTATTTCCTTATGCTAGGATATCACTCCAGGCTCCTTGGCAGTAGTTACTTTATTGATGGAGATAAAAGCTTTAGTTTTCAGTTGAGATTCCAGCTGATTTGGCGTACTGACGTAATTAGATCTACAGGGTTACAAACATCAACTTTCTCTGTGTAACGAGAACAGCTTCTACTAAAATTTTCCAAGTTTGTACTATATCCAGACTTGAAAAAAAAAATGCAGCAGAATACTTGGTGTTGAAGACATTTTTTGAAAACACTTCTGTCATACTGCTTTTACAAATATGTTTACTATTTCTGCTTCTTTTCTATCCCAAAGTAACCCATAATTGCAGGCATTTAGGAATAATTGAATAGTCTGCTTCATGGAGAAGGAAAGGATTTATAGGTACAGGAGAAAATGGTTTACAAATGTTCTGGAGGAGGTAACTGCTAGGCTTTCAAAATCAAAACTGTTGAATAGAAGTGTTCTGTGACATGCATAAAATACATTTTAATGCTATCAGATATTATATCTCTTAATCATTTATCAAAGTAAAGCTTCTTAACTGACACTTGTTTCTTCACTGTAGTATTCCTATCTCCATGTCTTTCCTGATGGCAGCATTTCACACATCTCCAAAGTACTTTATAAGCATTACCCAGTGTCACTAGGTCCCTAGTTAGTTTACAGGGAAAAAAAAAAAAAGGTTTATTTTCTTATGTGAACAAGTGGGGAAGCTGGACCAGATAATGGTATTCAAAGATAAATTATTCAAAGCTGAAGAAGTAGAGCTGACTGGAGAATGTTAGAATGAAACATAGTTTTTCAAGAAAAAGACTGTTCTAGAGAGGAGCTTGTTTCAAACTCTGAAATTACAAGCTCAGAGTTTCATGGTTAAAGGATAGGTGTCAGTCACTTCCTGCTAGCTGGCTTAAAGTGATGAGATAGTTTGTGTTTTAAAGCTGCAAAAAGAGAGCAAACAACTTTCCAATACCAGGAAATAGGCTTTGGAATAATGATGAGAAACTAAGATACCAAATTCACTTGCCAAAATAAATCTCCTCTCTGCCCCAAGTTAGTCAATAAATGCAAATATGCAGGACTCTTTTTCTGTCTAAGTATTTGATGGACTGGTAACAATTGGGTGACTTGAAAAAAAGGCAGTGAAAGAGATTACAAGCAGAGAATGTGAGTAATGTCCTCTGGAGGGCACGAAACCACACCGGGAAGGACAGTTGGCACGTACTGCAAAGATTTGTCTCTTATTCCTGTATGTTTCTACTGCAACCCAAAGACTAGATCCCCAAAGGAGTGGACATGTCAGGGTGGCCCATCTTTAACTGGCAACATATAGTCAGTTGTATCTGAATGTAGACCAGGTAAAACAAAAGGGAATATTTACTCACCCAAGTTTAAGTAGTTACCATAACCTAAAAGAGTTTAGAGTGCAAATTTGTTCCTGTGTATTTTCCCAGATCAAATTTTACCCTTTTACATCTGTGCAGCCTGGATCTGTTATCTGAGGGACAAGCTTGCTTCACTGTGCAAATTTCACAGTGCAAGCTTCAGTGCAAATGGTGATCACATTATTTTAAGTGGAATTCGAAAGAAACACAGGCCAAATCCAGCAACCAAAGCCCTTCCCAGTATTAGTGAGTGAGAACTGCAGAAGCAGGCATATTATTAACAACATGCTTATTAATAATTTATTTGTTCTGGGTAGTGCGGAAGGTTTCCCAGTCATCCATTATTTTAGCTGTTGTGTATGACATTCTCTGCCCAAGTAGTCTTACAAAATAAATAATCTGGTTTATATCATGTAGGTAACATTTAACTATAAAAACTATACAAATATGAAAATAGAGGAAGTGATTCTGATCTTGTCTAGCTTCAAGTAACAGACTTTATAAATGCAAATTAGAACTAATAGATGCAAATTAGTACTTCTTTTTTCAAAATGTTGGCGTTTCCCATACCCCTTGGACTCGTGAAACACCTGCATCTAGTATTCCAAAAAGAGCTGCCAAGAATAGCCCCATGCATTTTATTTTTTTCTTTAGCAGGCAGCTCCTGAAACAGGATAAGCATTGATGGGAAATTTGTGCAAGGACCCAGGGTGAAAACACACAACTCTCGTTTTGCGGTCAGGGGGCCCTTTCAGAAAGGAAAGATCCTTGATTAGAGCCACCCTCTTACTTCTTAGCCCAGGCTACGAGAAGCATAGAAGAAGTCTTGAAGCTCTTTTTCCTCTTCCCCAGCTTCCATACCTATGCTGAGCATAAAGAAATTGTGAATTCAACTCTCTTAACCAAAAACATAGTGTACTATGTGAGACTAAAGAGTACGTCATAGCTTCAGAGCTATGAGGGGGCCACCTGCTACCTGGTAGGTGTGAGATCACGTGAAGTTGTATAAAAATTTCAGTGCTAGCTAAATAACAAAAATGTAACATGTGAGCATAATGTGTTTTAGGACAAAATTTAATTTCCTAGTACAAACAAGGGCTGTGGGAGGCCATAGTTCAGGGTTAATAATGACTTCACAAGCCACTGTAGCAGTCAATGAAATTGGGTCAGGAAAGAGGGAGAATCACATTTGTTCCCTGCAAAATTGATGCAAGGCTGTTGATCCTCGTGCCTCATGCTTTGTTGTAATGTACTGCCTGTACTCCACACAGACTTGTGTTAGTATAACCTCGTGCAACAGCTATGTTTGCGCTTGTCCTGCGTAAGTCTCTTGTGACCATAAACATGTTTTCAGCTGAAGTGTAAGACCAGAACATTTGTGTATTTATTTATGTTGGTAAAATAGATCACTAACCTTTTTTAAAATCTCGATTTAACGAGTTTCCATTGAATATTTGTTACTTTTTGTTATCCCCCTATACATACAATGTTGGTTTTTAAAAGACAGGGAGATCAGAATAGATGATTAGAATAGATGGTGTCCTGAAAGCAAACTTCAAGCTTTTTAGAACTCAGGAGAAGCAGGTTAGAAACAAAGCACCATGCTGAACCAGTCCACTGATCTGTGTAGTCAGTTGTTGCCTCTGTAAGGCATGATTATATGTTTGTGAGTAGACATTCTATCCCTCCCCCATTTGGTTTTTGGCCTTTGGAAACAAAGTAACAGACTCGCTTCCCCATTCAGAAAGTCAGCCAAGGCTTAAGACAAAAAAACCCAAAACATCCAAAACTTACGGGAACCTGGTCTTTGGCACTCAGCTTTGTCATGAGAAGTCTTTTGGGAGGCAGAGTTGGGAAAAGGCTGTGTGGACAACTGATGTAAATGCCACATTTTTTACTTGGTTTGATAGAATGACTAAGCTATGTAGTCAAGAAAATATTTTTATTTTTAAATAATAAGAAAGCATGCAGGATTGCTCATCTTTGCTCTGTTAAGGAACACAAATCCCTATGTATGCATTTCCTTCATGTGTATCTCAGCATCAAGTTTTCTCCTGAGCCAGCCAACCATGGAAAACACCTGCCATTCTTTCTCTTCAGCACCTGCAGATCCTCTCAGCACATCACTTGTGATCCTCCTCTAAGTTATGATTTATTTCTTAAAAACAGAGTTTGAGAAGAGAAGGGTTTTCAGTTTCTCCTTTTGCTCACTTCCTCAGTGAATTAGATCCTTTTTTCAAGCCTGCATAATAGTATGTCAACTTTTAAATGTCATAGAGAGATACAGAAAGGATTATACTTTGGCTATCTCAAATGCTGGGAACATACCATTGGAAACAAAGCTTTCCAGTTCACCAGGAATGATGTACTCATTGGCAGTCTTGAAGAAAAAGTTCTTGAGGTGAATCCTGGGGTTTTGGTTGTGGTTCAGCAGAGAATGATTCAATCCAGAACAGTTCAGCATACACAACATGATGCTAACACAGTTTTCTATCAAATGACACTCCCTGCTTCTTCAGTAACGGATTTCTGCGTGTCTGCCTCTCATTTTCTAGCCTGCAGCATTTTCATGCTCATCTTCCCCACAGTCTCCATTTCTTGCCTTCCCAGAAGAATGGAGTCACAGAACTCTATGGGATTCAATTTTCCACTTAGTTCCTACTTCAAACAGATTTTCACTTCCCTTTTGAATGCCAGTCAGCTTCTTGTCTCTGTTAGCACCCCCTGTCTGAGGGCAAGAAGTGGGTTAAAGAAGGAAAGTTTACCTTGTCTCTGCTTGAGAAACTGGAGTAAGGTATATGTAACTGGATACAATGCATATTAATGTAGAAGAAGTTACAATCATTAACCTCTGCTCAAAAAATTAAAGGCTCAGATTAAAAGAGCTATCAGTTTTAGCCTTTCCAGCAGTCCTACATTCACAGAAAAAGGTAGAACTTCACAAGGATTGAAACAAGGATTTGCTTTGTTTCTCAGAATAGAAGAATGACTGCCTTCTCATTTGCAACACCTTCTGCCTGCAGGTTTGCACTTTCATTTGAGCTTTGAATGCAATCCAAGCCAATATGTCAATAAAACTCTTCACTTTCCTTTAGCCGTATTTGCAACTAATGCCACCATCAACTATGTCAGTGCAATTCTCGGAAAAGGATTTCTGGGTAACTTATTCTTCCTTTGTAAGCTGGATAGCTGCCTGTACATTCAAGTGGAGCTGTAACACAATATTTGCTATTGTTCCCTGGCTTTATTTTTATTTTTCATTTCTCAGTGTCGTAAAACAGAATTGTTGACTCAGTTTACATTTTGTCCTGCTTTATTAGTTTTAGCATTTTAAATTAATGACATATTATATAGCCTCCATAAAGTGGAAAGTGTGTTCCGGGTTTGACATAATCATAGTTTCCTTGCTGCACTTTCCCACTGAAGTAAATAGACATTTACTTTATTTTGGACTTATAAATGACACTGTGAACTCTGAGGGAACGTAAGGTGTAAAACCTGAGCTCAAACTGAGTAATGTGACTGAAGAAATAAGTTTTATTCAGTATGCCATAGTTTGTTGCCAGCAGCAGAGAAATATCTGCAGAGAATACCTTCAGATAGCTGTATTTGCTCTGCATTTTTGAGAACATAGCAGGTGTGTGTGACTGGGCAACCACCTGGGAACACTTTGGACTTGTCACTGCACGAACCGATCTTAAGAAATGAGGAGTGCTTTGGTTCCTCCCCCTATCCCCATCACTGCCACAGCTCCCCATACTCCATACTGCTGCTGGGGTGAGACTTTTTTAATCTGTATCAGGCCTTTAAAACTACCTGGAGATCCCATGCAAAGCATTTGTCAGAACAAACTAGTTATTTACCCGCAAGGACACAAAGCATTCTGTTTTGCAGTGCCAACGAGACACTGCAATACAAAATCAAATTAATACTGGCTGAAGCTGTTTCTTTAACATGTTACTCCAGTAACACCTCTATAACTGTATTTATTTTAATCTAGGTTGTTCCTCATTGCGCTTAATGCTGCTAATGGTCTTGTCCTTATCTAAGTTCAGATTGGTAAAGGTGGTGTGAGCTGTCTTAGCTTTGGCTGTGGTGGTTTAGCTTTTATAATACAGACTTTTCACTGTAATTAAATGGTGTCAGTGCATCAGCTTGTTGATTTCTACATGAATTACTTGCCTGAAATCATACTTTAAACAGTACACATCATTATCTACTACTCTTTCTCCTCTTAACAGTAGTCTTTCATTTGAAAGTACAGTACTGTGCAGTTGCTCCATTCTTTTATCTTGGTAGATAACAGTGTCAGGCAGAAACCAAGAGCTAAGAAGTAAAACTGTGATAGCTGGAAAGTTTGATTGCAGTATGTTAATTTTTTTATTAGGTGGAATTGCAAAACTGGTGTTGGACAGTTTAAGTCTAGATTAGAGTCCCTGAGGTGAGCAACTTCTTATATCTTGTGTTCTGAAAGTTTAGAAACAGTAAAAATGGCTGCAGTGAGCCAGAGCAAAGGTGAGCTTGTTGAACAGTCTAGGGACTCCCCAGACCAATTTTTCTAATTCAGCCCTGTAAAAGGTCAAATTTGACAGCCTGCACTGCAACGGCAGTCGTGGAGTGTGGCAAAATATGGCAACTCTTTGCTCCCATACAGCCATAGTGTTCAATTCCAGTAGAAACCACACAGTAATATTTTGGGGCTTTAGAAGATTTGAAACAGTGATGTATGTCAAATGTGGCAGGAAATTTGAGGAGTTATTTTCCCCAGAGACAGTTTTCCCCATTGCCTGCATGAGCCAGAAGGTTTTTCCAATGCTACTCACATAAGTGTTACAGAAATTATCAGCCTCCAAATACTCATCTTTTATTTTTTCCTCACTGAAAGCTGCATCTTTGTTCAAAATGAGTGTTCTCACTCAGTTCATTGCTCTAATGAGCTGCAGAAACAAAAATAATTAAAAAAAATGGAGGGAGATACACTGGCTCCACTTTCTTTCCAGCTGCCTTTCACTAAACACATTGCAGTCTCTTTCACGAACAACATGGTTGCTACATTACCAGTGGGAACAGAGGGAGCAAGAGAGTAAGGTGTGCTAAGTAACACAGCTCTTGCTCAGGGTCTCTATAGGCTGAAAACACTCGGGTCAAATGCTAAGCTAGTGCAAGGCAAGAGTCTTCTTGAGGCTGTGCCTGTTCATACTGCAACAGATTTGGCCCAGTATGATACCTAATAGCAGAGGGTATTTTTTTCTTCTGCCTTAATCCTGCAAATATTTCTTTCTGAGGTATTTCCACCCTTGGCATTTCTATTGTTGAAGAGCCAGTGAGGAGAGCTGGGAGGACTGGTCCATGAGACAGTACTATCTTGGGGTACTACGTGAGAAATAGCCTGTTCTCCCATCTGGCAAAACGCTTAACCACACACCCACACGTGAAAAGAAGAATTCCGCTGAAGTCCGTAGTGCCACATACGACGGAGCTGCCATCGAGCAGCTGTTTAGGGTGGGGCTTTGAGTCACTTTGGCCCCAGTAGCCGGGAAGTAGGGTCAGGTGTTAGTACCTGCAGCTCACCGTCAGCTCTGTGGCTGTGTCCCTGCAGCTCCTAGAAGGAATGGATGTGAACTTGGTCGCTGTTTTGGCTATTCTAGCAGTCACAGTTAGTCAGACGTCTGAGAGTAAGTAAAATTGTACTTTATATATTTCTACATTTTAATCTCCTAAAAGTGAAAGAAACCAAGACCCAAAGGGTGTCTACCTGGAGTTGTGCCTGCTTGAGCCTTTGCAGCTCTGTCTGGGACCACAGATGATAGCTTAAGGGTGCTATGGGAAGCATTAGAAGATTTTAAAAGTGAAACCTGTCTGCCTTAGACTGCACAGAACAATTGGCATTTGTTTCAGCGGAGTCAGGGCTTCACCTGAGGATTTTCTCAATGTGGGGACAACAACAGATGTGGGGATGTTATGATTCTGCAAGATGGTTTAAGGGAGTAAAACCTGAGTGGGTTATTTGTCATAGCAAACATTATCATAAACATCATAGCTGAGAGATTTTAACTGCTGACAGCATAAGACCTCTAAAGCAGTGATTTCCTGAGGGAACACCTAATAAAATTTCACAGCTTAAAGGGATCTCTCTAGCTGAGCTGCAATTTCCTCCTTCCCAAGCTTCTTAAGAGGGAATATGTTTAGAAAATCACTTGGTCTTTTTCCTTTAAAGTTAAATTGCCCTGGGGGGCAAGTATTTAAAAAACTTTGTATGACCATCTTCTGATTTCTCTCAGCAGAAAAGCGGTTTTGCGTGCAGCTTTTCTCCTCATTCAATGCAGCATGTCTCGAGGACTCGGGAGATATAATAATGCTTGTTTTTGTCTTCCTGCATTTTCATCAAAATTAAAAAAAATATAAAAACAGATTAGCCAGTGCTCTGCCTGGCTACTTCTACTATAAAATAAGCTGTGTTTACGTAGAAGATAACTCAGATTCTGGAATACTTCAGCCTTTCAGGTGTTCCTTTCTCTAGCTCCACTAGCTTCAGAAGAGTAAGAGTTGTGGAGCTCCTTGAGGATTTGGAGAACACAAGAACAAAATCTGCCTTGAAATTTTATCCTGTTAAAATGGCCACTGCACCTGCTGGCATGGGAAGGCTCTGCAGTCCTCTTGTATTAGATTTATGATCTGGGCAGTCAGCAAGGTCTTGCACAACAGGACTGGCACATACATGCACAGGTCAAAGTAAAGGTTCTCTTAGAACATGTTCTTTTATACTGAACCATCTGGCACAGGGGAAATAGCTCTACCACCTAACTTTCCTCATGCAAACATGCTCCATACTTAGCAACAATAACCAAATGGTAGAATCTACCGTAAAAATAGGCAGAACTGAATGTGGCTATTTGGGTACAGGCACACCCTACCCTGATCTGAACTAAATTTAGGGCTAACCTAGCTGGGGTTAGGCCTCTTAGGTTGGCCATTATGCATCCATTTATTTCAGAATCACAGTATAGGTACACAAGTAAGATTTGGGCTGGTACACACAGACGCAGAATTTTCCCTTGCTTGTTGATGTGAATTGGCAGCTATTGACAGAGGCCAGGAAAGCCATCTGGTGGCCAAAATTACAGCCAGCAGCATGGCAGGAAAGCAGGCCTGCCATGCAGTGCCAGAAAGTAAGATCAAGATTATTTTGTAGAGCGTGACAGGGTTGGGTTTTTTCCTGTAATATGGTTCAAAATAAGTTTTTGCAATTTTACTTTAAAAAATCCCCAAAATTTCCATCATGCCATCTCAGTGCCAGGGATTTACAGGGTGCCAGATGCTGTCACATCTGCAGTGACAGCGCAGCACTGCATGACACAGTATGCAGCAGGCTAGACATCGGAACTTATTTCAAGGGTGGTTGGTTTGAATTTCAGTTTGAGGAGACAGAAGTTCTCTTTCAGAAGCTCCTACATGTGTTTCATCTGGAAGATATGAAGAGAGAGATTTGGTAATTCCTATACAGTAAAAGCATCCAAAAGAAGTGTTGAATGCTGCAGGGTAGGAATAACAATGGAATGAGACTGCCTTCCTGAGGGAATTAGCTGGAGTTGTCCTAGTCTAGTTATTCCAGTAATGCTGGTCTGGTCAGAGTGAGGCTGATCTGTGGAGTGTGGGAGATAGGTTCCCTCTTACCAAGTTGCATTGCTTTATAGAAAAAAACTGATGCATGTTCACATGACAACTTCTTTTTACATCTTAGTGTGTAAGACATTATGTGGTTTCCTTTTGCTACAAATAGCAGAAATGTCACCTTCTGATCAAACATTGGATACTAATGTTTGTTTGACTACATCAATATTACACGCTGTTTTGCAAGTTTTCAGCCTGAGTTTTCTGGATGCTCTGTAGTCCAGAGCATTAAGGATGTTGTATGGGGACAGACAGCTGGCAAACCAATAGTGATTTGATGGAGAAAGAGTCATTTGAAAGTCATGACCTAAATGGCACACCCACCTGTCCATCTCCAGTCAGCTTTCCAGCCTTGAAAATGCCCACGTTAACAGCAGTCCTCACAGCAGAACAGAAAAAGCATCACTGCATAACTTCATGTGTTTTTATTTCTGGCTACAAAATTATATATATTTATATATTATTATTTGTACTTTATTTATAGCTATTTTCACCACTTCAGTAGGTATAGCTTAGAATCCCTTCCATCTTTTGTTTGTTTCTTTCTCAGAATTACGTTTTAACTGTGTATATTACCACACATTCAAAATAGTAGGATGAATTAGAGCATTTTTCAGCATTTGAGTTTCCTTCTCATCTGCAGCTATTAAGCAACCTTCTTCTTTTTACAGACTACAGCTCTGCTTATCCTACAACTATGTGCAGCTATGCACAGCTATGCTACATTTTGCAGGGATTCTAGCATCCTGCTTTGTTCACCTGCCAACCAGGATCAGAGCCTTCTGCATAGCGAAATAGCTATTGACCTGCTTTAGGTTAAGCTGACAAGACCTGCTTTGAGGTATGAAACTCTTAAAATAACCTCAAGTTTGTTTTAGATGAGAGGAACATATTCTAGCAGCTTTATGAGCAAATGAGTATTAGATGAGCTGCCTTACAGTAGTTAATAAAATGTAGGTGATGTGATAGTTAATTTCCCTTCAAGGACAGAGCCTGGACTCTATGTTCGTAAGCCAACAACACCAGATAAACAGGTGAAACTTGTTTGTGGAAATGGCTGTATTGAGACCAGAGCAATTCAGCACACACCATGCTCTGACTAAGCAAGATGTTAATCTGATTAATCAATGGAAGAGCTTTTTTTTCTCCAGATGTACAATGCCTACTTTGTAACCACAAAAGAATTCCTTTAAGGAACACTAATGCCTGCTGCTAATAGCCCCAGGTGTGCCAAAGTTGTGCAATCAGAGCTGCATCAGTTCATGGTGAACTTGAGGCACCTTAGCAACAGGTCTCACATTTCAGCATAGATAGAGAAAGTGCCTCAGGTTTATGGATCTCACCATGCAAGAGAAGCTGTTCCTCAGACTACACAATATGTTGGGAGTACCCATTCTGCCTAATAACTACCTGCTTCTTTGGTGGAGTCTCTTAGTTTGTGGAAGTGCAAGAACTATTTTTCTGGGCTACACAGAAGAATGTCTAAAGCATGGTCTTTCATGCAGCAATCCATGGGTCACCTCGAGTTTCCAAAGGTCAGCTAAGGGCTCTGCCAGCACTACTGACAAGCTCCTCTGTGCTGCCAGCAGCATTCGGGAGGAACTACCGAAGGCCTGGTCAAAACACTAATTGCTAGAATAAAACCTGTCAGAAAAAGAGCTGCACAAGGCCTGCCTAAGACTGCTAGGTTGGGTCTGGAGCAAAGAGAAATGGAGACAGGGACCAAAAATACTTTTCCCATTGTTCTCACCTAAAGTCCATCTCTTCCTATCGTGTTTAGTCAAAAGAGGCCAAATGAAACCAAACATCGTTAAGGGAAAGCACAGGGGTGAGGAACACAATGGTTCCATCACTCACCATCTATTTCCAGGCTTCATCTCCTCCTTTTTCTCCATCTGGGCCCCCCTTCATGAGGTAAAGACCTGCGCTGCCATGCTGAATTTTCTACAGAAGAGCCTCGCTGAACAAGTGACTGCTGTGTTTGTCCTTGCCAGTGATACAAAGACATACAAAGACATCAACCTGGTCCTACGTGCCTAAAAACTGTAGCCAGAGAGCAGAAGAACAGTCACTGACTGCTCCCACTGTGTGTCATTGGAGGGCTCTTCATCAAGCACTATGGTTTCCCCAAATGGGTAGACAAATCTAAGAATATCAGCTCGGAACTGAAGGAGGAGGGAAACCTTCTTTGTCGCTCCAGAAACTGTACAGGCAGCAATAATGGCTTTTAATATTTATTGCCTGAATCCTAGATGGCATGGCCTTCATCAGCTGTTTACCAAGTAGCTCTCAAGTTTGAGAATGGAGATGAAAAAAGCAAAGCAGGAAGGATGAGAAAAGTTTCTATGGACTGAATTTGGCTCAGTAGCTGATAGGAAATGGAAAAAGAAACTTTTGGCAGTCAATGAGACTTTATAGTGATCAACAGAAGTATAAAGATAAACTTAACGAACAGTACTCACAGAGGTCATGTTCCGTCAGAGCTGTTGTTTTCACTCCTACATTCTCTAGCACTCCACTTAAATCACATAGATTCAAACTCACCAAGTCTCATAGACTTTGGGGATCTTTTCCATTTAGGAGCAACATTTCACTAAAAGAACTTCTAACAGTTTTAGCTGAATGCAGGTGAAAGAAGTAATCTCTAGTTGCCAACTGCTTTTGACCCTTTCAGCTGTAAAGAAGTGACTGACATTGTGCCACCAAGATTTGACAGGCTTCCAAGGAAACAGACCACTGTGGGAAGTTTAAATTAAGTTCTTGTGCTACATTCCTTGAACAACAAGCACTATTTCAAAACAATTCAGAAGTTCAGGGATTTTCTTTTTTGCTGGTTGTTTTTTGGTTTGGTTTTGTTTGGGTTTTTTTTTAAAAAAAAGAAAAAAATCAAGTGTGGGTGTTTTTTTTTTCAAATATGTTGAACAATTTATTCTCACCAGAAAGGAAAAGTTTTCTTTTCTCTCCACTTCTTTCAAAATTAATAAAGCATGCTATGTTAAATAAATCCAGTATAATTAAAAGATCAGCACTATTATATTCCACAATCCACATGCATCTGAGAAGGAGGTCTTTTTTAGGCAGAGAGAAGGTGGTGTGAGTGAAGATATTTTTTCAGTTAATATCTTGCTTGCCCTCTGCAAAGGTGCTTAACTTGCTCCAGTGGACTTTTCTTCAAGATTGAAGTATTTAGATGCCCCCCAAAAATATGAAACAAAACATTTAAAAAGCAATAAGTCTTTCCCCTGTGAGAGTTCCCAGGGAAGAAATACCAAAACAGATACTACCACCTGCTGAAATAACAGTTGACCAATCCCTGAGTGGGCCTGTCCTCAAGATCCATCACTAAGCTTGTCAGTCCTTTCAGTGGCTCCTCTAGCTTTCTGGTTAAAGAGTCTCCATGTCAGACAACAGATCTGAATAATTTTTGGGTAAGCACCTATGGATTTCAGATCGTGCCGTGAAGACAATTGAAATGGGTGACACTGAAAAAATGTCTTTGATAAATGACACACAAAATGCCATGCCAACATCCCTGTGGAAAATTACAGTTATTTCCTTTTAACAGCTGTTTAGACCAATGATTACTAATAAGCCTGATCTAATTGCTGAAACCACGAAAAAAAAAAAACAACCTATGGTATTGGGTTGAGCTGAAATCATTAGTTTTGCATATTACTTCCTGGTTCCTTCCCACTTGTGGGATTAGAGTGCAGTTACGGTAATAATGGACTGGGCAATGGAGCTGCAGGATGACTCAGTGCTCCAGGAGCAGCATCCCCTCTCCTGGGACTCTGGGGAAATACAGAAATTCCTTGGCTCACTGCTCTGATCATTTGTCATACTCAGGAAAAAAAAAAACCACTTTTAAAACTGACAGCCATGTAAAAAGGTACCAATTATCACAAGTGCCTCTGTCAACACAAGGTTGCTGATGACACTTCCATGTTGTCTGCTGAAAAGACCCTGATCCTGTGTGTTCATCTGTGATTCAAAGATATTTGACTTTTATTTTCCCTATTTCCATTTTGCATATTTCCACACACACACAATAACAGCAACAAATTATTTAAAAGTGACAGCTTTTTTGTCAAAAAATCCGTGTCGATCAGGATTCCTCTAGGCAAACACCCATAAAACCTATGAAAACAAGACAGCCTCCCCATGCACACACCTTAAATAAAAAGTTACTAGCAGTCTCTCAATCTTCGTAAGAAATGCTTTTGTCTCTTTAGCAAAAACAAAAGCACCGGCTCACTCACATTTCATACAAAATTTCAATCTGCTTTCTGTTGGTGTACTCACCAGTTTCACATGCAGTCTGTTGCATGTTCTCGTGTTGAAGGCACAGCTTTTTGTATAGCCACATGCCAGTGGCTTAATGCTCCAGTTCAAAGATTGACTGAACATCAGGTAATTGAATTCACTCTAGAACTGCTGCTCTAGTGATGTAAGTGATATCTAAAGGTGCAATTATAAACAAGTTTCTAGAAGATGCAATTCCTGATGGCTAAGTTCCTTGTGAAAGGGCAGTCTGTCATGAGTGACCACTTGCAAGCCCACCTGGAAGCATCAAAAATTTTGCTTTGTTTTTCTCATATGTGTTTTTGTATATTTTCCTTATAAAGCTATAAAACTACATCAATATTAATTTCTTAATTTTCAGTTATAAATTGTACAAATTACTAGCATAGCCATATACAGTGCACTGTATTGCACTATTATGTGCAATATAAACGGTTCAGATACAAGGATCAAATCAAGTGATGTTTCCGAGGACAGAAAGTTGGATGAAGGCAAGAGATGGTAACCAGGCACTGGAGCAAATGGGTGAGGAAGATTTCAGGAGAGAGCTGGCTCACCCTAAGACCTTCTGTAATATCCAGCCACACCATGGGAGGCTGGCAGTGCTGACCTTGCCAAGTATTCTAGGTTTACTAGATCCCAAAGAAGCACAGGACTAGACCTCACCAAAAAACACAGCTGGCAACCTCAGAGTTCAAGTTTTAATCACCTTCCTTGAGTTTTTATTCCACACAATCCTTCTGCCAGGAGTTGACTGGCAACAACAAAAGTTCATACTTCAGTGTTGCCAACACTGTCTTGAGCCCTCAGAAAAAAATAAACTTTGTGATACACAATGAGCTGAATTCCCATGTGCAAACATCAATTAATTGGCTTCACAAGGAGCATGCTGTCCAAGAGAGAAAAGCAAAGGACAACAGGGAAATAATACAGGTAACATTCAGCACTTAATTAATCCTTCTGCACCCTATGATTATTTATAGTCCTCTTCTCTGGGTTGCTGCGGAGGCAACTGCTGGGCCAGCTGCTTTCTTTCACCCTTCCTTCCAGCTGTGAAATCCCAGGGCTCTGTCACCAGCCCCACTGGTACGAAAGCCCCCTGCAAGCTGCAGCAGGTAGTGTGACTAGTCTTCAACAGCTCCTGCTACACTGCTAGCTGCTTGAGCTTGATGCTGCAGCTTTGCTGGCATCTGCTATTCCAGTGCTCAGAGAGCACTCTTGTAATGAACAGAGCACACAGTCTTCTTGCTTACAGGAAAATTTTTACAGACTTCTCATCTCCTGCTTACAGGAACTGAAACTGATCCTCCTGCTTCTTTTTTTCTTGCTCTATGACTCTTGTTCTCCAAGGCTAAATGATTACTTAAGGAAAAACAATAGAAAGAAGACTCTCTTCCCTCTTCTCCCATATTAGTTCACAGACTGGGATGTGGGGGTCCTTGCTGTGCTTACTTTGAAGCATGGGTTTGATCCAGAGACACTCACATTCCTGAGCCCATAGTTTTGTTGTCCTTGAGAAATGGCAGGATGGAATTCCTTTTAGAAGAGGTATATCTGTGCTAAAGCAGACTGAAATCAGACACTGAAATGTTATCATTTGTCATCAAAAAAGTTTTGAGTTACGATCTGCTTTTTGAGGTTCAGTGACATTTTATTTTCAAGATGGTATTAACCAGCAGGAAAAAAATCCTCAGGAGATCATTCCCTAGAGGAGACGCATTCAGCTATGGGAGCCCTTGCAGCAAAAGAAAACACAAAACCCAGCAACAGCATTAATAATTTCAAAGATAATATATAATGGGCCTGGTTTAACCTCACAAGACAGAGCTTTTAAATTATACTCCTGGCACTTTCTGTTCATTAATGTTGGTGATCTTCTTCCAAAAATAAAACATTTAATTTTTAAAAAAATATTTTTATTTTACTGTAACAAGCCTTTGCATATGTGTGCACAAGGAGAGGTGGAGGAAACTGTTTTTCAAACAATGAAACACCCATCTGTCTTGTGGGAGAAATCGAGAGGATGGTATCTCATCCCATACACTGTACAGATAATGAACCCTTGACACCTCTCTGAAATGCCCTTCCACCAACTCGTGCAGCTTGGGGAGCAAACAGGAGGAGTCAGAAATCTGTCTGCAGGCAGAGGGCTAGGACCTCGCTGAGATCATGGAAACATGGTGGGGTGGCTTACATGACTGGTGTGCTGCAATGGAGGGATATGGGCAGGAGAGTGACAGGAATGTGTAGAACTCTGGGGATGGATGATGAGCCAACTGTGAGCTCGTGGGTCAGGACTAGTGGGCAGACCAACATGGGCAACATTGTAGTGGGTTCCATTGGATTCCAAAGGATTCTGTTGTAGTGGGTGTCCGCTATAGACCTCCTGACCAGGAAGGAATAGATGAGGCCTTTTTCAAACAGCTGGAAAAAGCCTCATGTTCAGAGGGCCTGGTCCTCTTGGGGGACTTCAACTGTGCTCGTATCTGCTAGAAAGACAATACAGCAGTGGTCAGGCAACCTACAAGATTTCTCAAGTGCATTGATGACATCTTCCAGCACAAGTAATCAAGGAATCAGTGAGGAAAAGTACTCAGCTGGACCAGATAGTTGCAAACAAGGAAGAACCAACCAGGGACATGACAGTCAGAAACAGCACTGGCTGCAGTGTCCATAAGATGGTGGAGTTCTGGATCCTAGGACAAGGAAGCAGTGCTAAAAAAGCAAGATCACAGCCCTGGATTTCAGGAGAGCAGATTTACAACCTTGGAAGAATCCATGGAACAGGACCCTTGAGGGAAGAGGGGTTGAGGAGAGCTGGCTAGTATTCAAGGATCACCCGCACCAAGCTCTACAACAGATGCACAGATGAGCACAGAGCTTCTAACAGAACTTTAACATAAAAATGAAGTGTGCAATGAAGGGGTGGAAACAGGAGCAGGTGACCCAGGTGGAATATAGAAGTGTTGTCTGATCACTCAGGAATGAGGTTAGGAAAGCCAAGGCTGAATTGAAGTTGAATCTGGTAAAAGATGTGCCATGCAACAAGAAAGGATTCCACAAGTGCATAAAT
>VZRW01009271.1:0-105447 GCA_013398125.1 Aegotheles bennettii | reverse complement strand
AGTCCAGGGTTCTGGTCTTTCTCCTCTGCAGCACAGGTTTCATGGGGTTTTTGCATTCAGGAACTCATAAGTTTGTTAAAACAAGAAAGATCAATGTAGGATGAAAGCACAGAAACAACTTATTGAAGTGCGAGTGTAGATGTTATGGCATAGAATGTTAAACCTAACAAAACTTGATTATTTTTTTTTTTCCAGGAAAGAACAGTAACAATTAGAAGACAGACTGTAGGAGGATTTGGATTAAGTATAAAGGTAGGATGACTTTTTGATCTATTATTCCATGTTACACAAAAAGTGTCTTTGTATATAATGTTACTTTTAATATTACTTTTAATGACCACAATTTTAGAGAACTAGAAACAGGAGAGCAAACATATTGTAGGATGCTAGATACGGTCACGGTAGGCAGCCAGAAACTACACTGCCCTGTGAAATGGAAGGCAATGGAAAGATCATTTCTTTAAGGATTCAAGCTGAGCAACTCTGCAGTATGATTTGATATAAGAGTTGAAAGGTTTTTTCAACTGCACAGTCTGTACTTTTGTTCAATAGCACTCTAATTTAAGTGGTTATTAATGAATGCTAATTTACAATGACAGACACATGGAACAGCCAATAAGTTCAGCATCATCTCCTACAAAAAATATCACATTATTTCACTGCCATTCATTAGTAGGACAATGTCTTATTGCTTTCTCATATTGTTTATGACAAAAGGTCAAAATGTTAATAGTTGCAAAATGAAACTGTCCATTTACTTTTGGTGACTTGTCTATGAGGGGAAATCTCTTCTTTTGCGTTACAACTTGGATGCTCCAACTATACTTGTAAAAACCAGAGATTTAGCTAACTGCTTAAAAAAACCTGCTTGTGAGATTGGTTTTTACACAAGATTCGAAGTTAAGCCCTTTAAAAAATTGCTTATAATCTACTCTATGAAGTTTTGAAAGAAAAAAACAAAAAACAGACTGTTTTGTGTTCTGCTGCACTGCATTTTACTGAAGTTAATGGTAAAAGTGTGATTGAATTTGAAGCAGAACCAATATGCTTAACATTCTTAAGAGGAATTATTTTCTAATTTCTAAAGCTGTTTTAGAACCCTCAGTAATATACCTCTGTGTGTGAAGGAATAACCATGGAGTTAGATGTACAAACTAGTAAGTGTGTAGTGTAGTATTTCAGTCATTTATCACATCTCTGACAAGTTTGAGATGCAGAGATTTGACACGAGAAGGTGCCAAGTGTATGACTTTGGAAAGAACATGGTGTTTCTCAATAATTGGAGTGTAGTGTTCTTGTGGAAATAGTCAATAAAATTAATAGTTCATTAAGTAAATTAGGGTTTGCAGTTACATTCTGACTCCTGGGTATCAGGACTCTGTGCAGTGCCATTTTCCTGCTTCTGTTTTAGTCATTCTTTCAAAATGAACAGCATCTCAGTTCTGCTGAGATTTGGTTTTTCAAAGTTTGACTCAGTCAAAAAATCTCTAAAGCAAGCATGTCCACTTCACTCTTATGTACATACTTAGATGATTCATTCTCTTATTTCATTGTAATATTTGTAAACACATTTTCTCTGTGTTTCAAATTTAAAAAATAAGAAAATAAAAAAAAAGGCTATAAAGCTTTAATTAATAAATGCATCATCTAGCTTTTGTTTAAAAATTTATCTTTAAAGGCTTGTGTACTTGTGGAATTTGGTGTTGAAGCATTCTGGAGGTGGCATTTTGGTTCCAGCTATGCTATTCTATCGAAAATAAAAGTTTAAAAGTGCTAACATAATTCCTGGTACAGTTTTGACTTACAACAACTAGTATTTTTTAAGACAGTCCATGAACACCGTTCAGAGTTTTATATGGCCTGCCTCCAATAGATAAGACATATAAAGCCACCCTTTTTCAGTTGGGAAGATAGCTTACCCATGAGCCTTATGGTGCCAGTAGACCTTAAAGCCAAAACAAACAGGCCCATATTTGTTAGTGAAATAAATGTTGGCTTTTAATATAAAATAAAAATGCCCCTTACATTATCTAACTAAAAATGTTAAAGTTCAACCACTGGCCTAATTTTTTATAAGCTCTCTCTGTTTAGAAAAACAAAATGGTAATTTTCTTATTATACTTGAAGCCAATCACAAGCCCAGCATTTTTTAATTTTCATTTTTTAGAACTGTGTGGTGCAACACTTTCAAAGTAGGTATGGATGATCTCCCATCAGTAATGGCCAACGTCCAGGACAGTGAGCTTCAAACAACTGCCAGTGATTAGAGCTTGCTCTGCCTATTTCAAAAGAACCACCTTCTTGGGTGGGCAGCTACCTTTATTCCAGATTTCCCTGCTTAAAGAAAAATGGCAAAGAAAATTTGCATTACAAAGACCAGTGTTAGAGTCTGGTAGAGGTCTGAGCCATTAAGACTTCAACACCATTACTTCGTTCCCTCCTCTGGTCTGAGGTCATAACTACATGTCCACACTAGAGGGAAGGAAAATTTAAAACAATGGAAAAGTAACCTATGTTCTCAGAGGTTTCTTCAGTAGAGCATCTTCCGAGCCTATAAAATCAGGATTAAGACACATATACACTTTTTCTTCTGCAGGACAGAGGATCAAGCATGGAGGATGCAGGTTTCAAGGCTACAGTGTCAATCTGAAGTAGTATTCAACAAGATATTGCAAGAATTTATACAACTTTTTTAGCTTGCTGCAAATTGCTAACGATGAACAGGTATAGATAGGTGGTCAACTATTTTCTCTTTCACATTTTGAATTTTTATTTCTTAGAATAGCAGGCAACACCTATAACTGATTTAACAGGAATCCTTCATACTGGCCAGAGTGAGGTGCAGTGAGAAGAGATAATTTTCTTCAGTAACATGCTACTGAATGCTTCTTCAAATCTGCAGTGTAAATGGATTTAGGTCAATACAGTGAGAGAGAGAGGAATGATTATGTTGTGTGTGTTGCAGGCTGGCTTAGTAATAACAGTAATTTCCCTCTTTACTGAAGATCTGATTCTGAGGAGGGAGAGAGGGAGGTCATTTTACTGAGAAAAAAAGGACCTATGTTAGATGTGCTGATCTTTAAACCCTACACTCCTTCACTGAACTTCAAATGTCCTGGATCGTGCAATCTCTGTGTAGGCTTAGGAAGGGAACTGACACAATTATTTTTCTGTTTGTTTAAAAAAATTGGAAGAAATTAAATGTGCATGTGACTAAGGAAAAATCTGGAGGGTGTAGGTTAAGTCTTATAAATCCAGTGATCTTGAACTGATTATCTTAAGTGAAGCCATCTTTTATTTTTGCTCTTCCTCTGGTGAAAACCATTTAAAAACATTCAACAAGTTATAATGCCTGACTGAAATGAAGGTAACCTCATGGTCTTTGTGGAGTGAATACTCAGTTCATGCTATAGATATCAATACATGGTGTGCTTGTTGCAAATGCTCATCTCTCACAATGCCAATAGAAGTATTATTGTAGACATATAATTGTAATATTACTGAGATCCCTGTTAGCTCAGTGTTTATGGACCATTTGCATTGACAGCCACTAGTAGAAGGAACCTTAATCCTATTTAAAATTCTACAGTTTCACAGCAAATTCATCTTTATTCCATGACAGAAATAGCTGTCAAGTGCAGGAGTTTGGTCAGTCTGGTTATTACATGAAGAAGGGAGATGTACTGTTCCTTAGACCATCAAAATACCCATGTCAGTCCTTTCCACACCTCAACACTGCATGCCTGGACCTAAGAAAGCCATTGTTTCCAAAGAAAAATCTGGCTGCTAAAGAGAAGAGTAAGCAAACCCTTAACCAGCATTCCTAGGCAAAATAGCAGTGTGGCAGGCTGTCATTTCTGATGATCCAAAATTGTACAGGTTACATCTAGGCTTACACTTATATGCTCTCTACAGAGGAAAAAGTATTTCTGTCTCTGTGTATATCTGCCTTTTTCTTCCTTTGAGTTTGCTTTTTATTTAAGGTTTCTTTTCAATACTTTATTCTTAAGTACCATGAATGTTTCCAGCCCTGGCAGGATAAATTGAATGGAAGCGACAGCATCAAAATGTTGAATTGCCATCCAGCTTTTCTTTATTTCTCCCCATTTATTGAACACCTACTGTTCTATTTCTTAATGTTTCTTTTTCTGTTCCTTGTTACTTATCCCACTGCTTTGCTCACTCTTTGTGCTTGTGTGACAGAGATGGAAACAAATAAAGGCTGCTTTTGAGATGAAAAGTCCAAACTTGCTTTTCTTGGACTTTTGTTTACCTGCTTCTTGCCAGCATGAAAACTAAGTGGTCACAGCATGACTGCCATTTTAGGGTGATGGCCATTTTGCTTTTGTAGGAGACAATTTCATACTTCAAGCTCTCCAGAATTCAGAGAAAAGGATGTCCTTTTCCTTCAGGCCTTGTAGAGTTTTTAGGATCATTCAATTCACTTCCTGAGCTGTTAGTGACAACTGAGAACTGCTTTATGAGAGGCAATAAGGAATTAATCCAAATCAACTATTCATAAAAAAAGAAAAAAAAAAGAAAAAAGAGGAAATATGTGATCTGAGTTAGTTTCTCCATCTCTCTGAAAGCTGCAGTTAGAGAAAGAGTAAAATATAATTTTAAGCAAAAAGATATTTCCACTGTCTGACCAAATTGCCATTTATTCTGATTTCAGGGTGGAGCAGAACATAATATTCCAGTGGTTATTTCTAAGATTTCCAAAGAACAAAGAGGTGGGTGTCAGATTAGTATACTGTGTTTTGATATGCTCCTTAAAGAAAGGTCCATTAAATCTTGAGATTCTCCAGGAACTGTTAAATAAATACTCGTGATGTACCATTTCTCTCTCTATGTCATTATGTTCTTTCTCTTACTCAGAACTACCCTTTGAAAAAATACGGAATTTTTATTTGGTATATTTTGTAAACAGTCTTCAATATGGCTTTTTTAGAAAAAAAATAGTAATGTTTTTGTGTCTTTTATTCCCAAATGGTTATTGCCAGGAAGCTGTAGTAGATCAAAAGTTTGGCCATTAAAGCATTGCTACACAAGACGAGAGTGCATGCCTTTTTATACTGGTTAGTAGGGTAATACTTAGACAGGGGTGAATAATGGTAGAACCTTGATTATACCCCTATGTTATTTCAGCATTAGGTGCGGTGCTGTGTAAGCCTTTGCAGCAACTCATACATAACAAAGCTGGTACTGCATAAGGTCTTAACCATACTTACTTTTAGTGCATGCAGTGCTCATGCTGAATCCCTGTATTGTTTTCAACTGGGAATGTTTTGAAATTATTGGAATACTATGTGCTAGGAAGATGGATGATGGTTAAATAGCTCATGATATGCACAATGATGAGAGATGAAAATTGTGAATCAATAGTAGTGTGATGTATTTAATCTCTATTAAGTTTTTATATATTTACGTACATTTGCATAAGGCCAGAAACATAAACTTAGAAACATTTTCCTCCATCTGTAGTGCAATAATTCTAGGCTGCTGCTTCTGCACAATTAAAATTTCCCAGCATAAAAAAATCTCATATTCACCCACATAAATAGAGGTACAAGAGGAATTGAGAACTGAAAGCCAACCCTGAAAGGTAGATGTGAAAGTAGAGACTGGAGTAGCAAGGAAAGAGCCTGTAAGCAGGGCAGTGAGATTAACCTCAAGAAGTTATACTTGTGACTGTTCTTTTCAGTATATATACAAGTATGTAATACATAATAATGTGGCATATATTACCTACACTAGCTATTAAAATGCTGTGAAGCACTGAAGGAGAAATAAGCAATGTAGACTGAAGTTTAATTGAGCACACAGAAGTGCACATAGTTTTATTTTTGTCAATTTTTTGCTACAGTAAGCTGATGTATTGTTTCTAACATCAATATCTAGCTGAGATATAATCTCCATTACTACTTTCAATAAAAATATTGCTGATTTTTGGAGAAATAGTTCTGGGGAACATCTCCTGTGTAAAAGGAGACTGCTGTATCATGCCATGTGTTTCTGCTAGGGATCTTTGTATCGAAAATGTTGTTTGACCCAGAACCGGTACCTCAAAGTTTTGCAGGCTTGGTTCTGCCCTTCTCCCAACTGACTCCAGCTCTTTCTTTGGACCTCTAAACAAGAATGTGACATTTGATTCAATTCTTAAACCAGTGATGCACATAAGGTGCTTGGGCTAGCACATTAGGTCATATAGGAAAAAGGATCTTACCACAGGAGTTAGGAGACCTCATTGAGAGGGCTTTAAACTAGAATCAAAGGGGGAAGGGGACAAAACTAGGTGCCTAGTGACTGCTAGAAGATGTTTCTTGTACTTGGGCTGGGTAGATTATTTCATTGTAACACTGATATGCTGGTATTTTAGGATTAAAAAAAAATCCAAATAATTTATTTGGAAGCTGTGTGTTGGGCTTTTATTAGGCTTTTATTTAAAAAAAAAAATTATGTAAAAACATTACATTAAATAGGAATACATGTACACAAAATGTAGAATGTTTTGTACAAAATTAGTGAAAAATATGCTTTCTGTTTTCAGCGGAACTTTCAGGTTTACTCTTTATAGGAGATGCAATTCTACAGGTGAGTGAAATTGCAAGATCTTTTGTTTACATCTTTCTGGAAAAGTGAAATGAAATCTATACTTATGAAATGTAGAGTAAGTCTTCTCTTTATCTTTTTAATAACAGATTAATGGAATTAATGTGAGAAAATGCAGGCATGAAGAAGTGGTGAGCTTTTCTGCTTTTTAGTCTATTTTTTGTCTTTTGTAGTTATTGAGATGATAGTGTACTCTAATAGCAATGCGCTGGTATCAGTTCTACTGTTGTTATTTCTAAATAAATATGACTGTACCTTCTAGAATGGCAAGCAACTAAGATCTTAGTGCTATCTCTTCTTCATAAGTTTTTGTAATTGCTGTACTCAGATAGGCTTTTCTATATTAAAGGTGATTATTTTATTATGCAGATTTTACTTGTACATATTCCAATACTACTTCTGGCTTACAGATATCAAATTGCAGCAGTCTACACTTTTCTGGCTGTGTGGGGTCATTTTAATTTCAAAAGTTGTAATTTGCACTATGCTGGAGATTTGCTGTTTGATTAGTTCTAATCCTATTTAAAAATTGAAACAATATTTGTCTGCTTTTCATTCTCTGGCTGTTACTTATGAGGGTGCTCTCCTCCTTCAGTGAAGCTGTTATCTATACAGGTTTAAAATAAGAGTGTGTTAAGGAGATTCCTTCCAGAGAAGCCATGTGTATTTGAGATGGTAGGCTGGTTCCCTTGGTAAGTCAGATTTGCTAAAAGTATCATGTACTTTGTTATATTTTACTTTTTGACTCTTTGTAAGTACTTTTAGAAGTAGGAAACCCTTTACTTCAGAAATGAATCCCAGAAATGAGAGTACCAAAGAAACTATCTTTAAATCCCACGTAGCTCCATAAAATTTGTACTTATATTTTTAAAATAATGTAGCAAGGTTGTATCTGAAAGTTTACTTACATTTCAAGGATGCACTATATTTCATACAGCATTCTGTTATATGACAGATCATTGAACATATGCCATTCAGCTATAGAAAGCACAAGTTAATAAAGATGAAGTTCTGATTAACAAGCTAGTGCAGGCTGAAAGATTAGATCCTTGCACTATTCCTTCTCTGAGTGCTTTTGAGAACTGGTTTCATATTGGAATTTTGTTCTGCTAATTGTGCTTCACTTTTCAAGGCCTTCATCATACCACCTTCCATATACACAAGCTAATAGTCATATTTATAGTACTTTTAAGCTCTGGCTATGTAATAGTGATGAGATTTTATAGTTTATAAGCTTACTGCAGTTATTTTGTTTAATATGCATTTAGTATGGGAAGTCCCTCAATTGGATTTAAATAGGCTATTGAATTTTGAGACATTAGCAAAAGATACACTAAAAGTGTAGACTTGCATACTCAAAGTCATACTGACAGCTGGTAAGAACATGAGGATTTTTTTTTCTTTTTTTCTGAGACAATCACTTAACCATTACAATTATACGTAAATTTGTTGGCTATTTATGATCAGACTTAAACACTCCCATGGGAAAAAAATATTTTGGAAAAGCCAAAAGGTGCAGATTGACATAGAGTAGCGAGTCTCATCGTGTTAAATTTTATTTTATATCTTGTTTGTCCAACACAATCTGCTTCTCAACCTCCTTATGGATAATTATTTCTGAATTTAGAAAAAAAGGAGTATCTTACCTGTTTTGAATGGACTTTTGCATATGTGTGTTTTAAGAGTTTAAGAAGCAGACAAATTTTAAATGAAATCTTGATTTATTTAAATTAAATCTTTAACTAAGAATAATTCTTAAACATTAATAATACATATTGAGCAATATTTAAATAATATAAAATGTCCATATGACATTTTATAAACTAAAATATGCAGAAGAGTTATGAAATAAACAAAGCAAATGAACTCTGATAATCTCTTTTTTTTAGAAGCAGTCACTATCATTTGTTGTAAATTTTTTGCAAAGTTTAATTATAATCCTTGCTGCTGTAGTAATGATAGATATGGTTATGCATTGTACAGTAATCCGTGGGTTTAGGCATAGCCCTGAGTAAAGGGCAAATACTGTTCTGCCAGCAGGAATTATAGGTGGGATTCTGTCTGCAGCATGCCCTTTGCAGTTTGAGTTGTTCTAGCACTTCTCACTTGCAGAGTCTGTATCAAATACAGGATCTGTAGCTCTAATTTTAAGGTAAGAGAGAAAATAGAAGGTGTATGGAGCATAGTTCCTCATAGCAGGGAGTCAAACAGTAGTGGAAACAATTTTCAATCCTTACTGCACCTAGGTACTTTTCAAATGGCTAATCAAGGTATGTGAGCTTGGAACTTTGTTTCTTTCTGATTTTTTATGTAACTAATTAAGACTTAGCAGGTATCATATTATGTGAGAATATATTAGTGTTTTGAGTTGCCTAAATGTCTTAGAAAATATCCATTGTAAACCAGTGTGCAATTGTTTGCAGTGCATAAAGCTGAAGAAGATGCCCACAGGAAATTCAGACTTGTATCTTCAGTGTGTATGTTATGTGTCTTCATTCTTTTCTAGATCCAAAAATTCTTGCTGCTCGCAGAAACATTTTAAGCCTATGTTGTATCTTCATAGCTCTGCAATGAAAAGTTCTGTGACATAACCACTACAGCCTGTTGTGTTACACCAGAGATTAATTAGTCCTGGTATTTCACCATGTTTTACTTATAAAACTTATACTATGTATATAAAATTATTTTTCTATTTGAATTTCAAGATTAAGAGGTTTAATCAAATTAGTGCTGTCTTTCATAGTAGGGAGAATATTTTCTCAATATACAGTGAAGTAGTTAGCTTAACAGTTGTACGCACTCCTTTGTTGTCTTTATTGTCTTCCATTTCTTATAGCATTCAGTGATACACAGAGTATGTTACCCAAGAAATATATTATAATCTGAATCCTGAGTCTTCAGGTAGGTAGGTAGGCAGATCGATAGGTAGGTAGGTAGGTAGGTAGGTAGATAGATAGATAGATAGATAGAGGGATGGGTAAGATTTATAAGACTGGACAGGATTTTACTCAATTCCTTTCTAATTTTTCTTAGCTTTAGGTGAGTCACTTAATTTTGAGCTTAGTTTTCTAGTTGTAGAAGGTGAGAATATTATTCACTATCATGAAACCACATTATGGGTTTCTATCAAAGGCTGAATGTCAGCTTGTTGTTCGTCTTGGATTGTAAAAACTCCCATCTGAGTACAGCATAACATTGCTTCAGTCTTAGTGCGCTTCCATAGTAAAATAAATGCATACTCTCTGTGGTGAAGTGTCAGCATGGGAGGAGGCTGAGGAAAAAAAATCTAGCAATTCTCTTAAAAAAATCTTCCTACATCATACTAGCAAATTGACTCCAAAAATGCAGTATGGACTTGAATTTGAAGGTCAGAAGAGTCCATTATATGCTAATTTACATGAGTTTGTGCTCTTTCTAGTCTGGATTTATTAATTATTCCTTTTCTAGTAAACTGTCCTTTACATTTTACAACACCACTTTTTAAAGACTTTTATCTGATTAATTTGGTCCAGCAATGCATATCTTGTCAATCCACACACCTAATCTTTTAAGGACTCACAATGGATATGATTATTCATAAGGCTGGCGACTAATATGTCTGCAGTCTGGAAACTAATATATCTATAGCCCTGACCTTCATTTCTTGTCCAAAGATAAAATAAAAATAGACAGGCAATCACCAACATAATGCTGTTCTTGTAGCCCATGTGGACATTTTTGGTGGTTCTGGGGCTAGCAGCTACACAATTAACAATGGACAAAATTTTGGGATAGAGTGAGAGGCCCTGCTGTGAGCTACTTCCCTTGAACTACTACTGAGTGGCCCAGAGTAGAAGAGTATGAGTCAACTCAGTTGACTCAAAAGTCTTGTGTTGGTTCTACTGCTTCCAGGATTATAGCTCACCAGAGCATCTGGGGCCCATGGGGAGGGAAGAATATCAGCCAAATGAACACCGATATGTTTAAGATTATGTCTCTGTTCTTAGCATTGTGAATAAAACATCCCAGGCAGTACCAGCAACTATAGTTACATATCACTGTGGTTTCTTTGGATCTTAGCATTTTTCTTTCTCTTTGGAAATAAAAATGAAATTAAATTAATATGGATATGAAATATTTTTGTCTTTCTTGTATTTGGGAAAAATTCAGGGAATGTTTCTAATGAAAAATGATAGTTTGTATGTGTCAGTTACCATGGCATTTGTACATTATTTGAAAAGCAACAGGGAAAGCTCATGTAGAGGTAGGTAGGTATCAAGACAGCACAGGTATTTAGACTTCGGTGGGTTTTATGTAGAGCTAGCTACAATATGTAGCACCGTGTTTCAATTCAGCCATCAGCTGTATTTTGCACAAGACATCTTTTTTCCATCAGAATGGCCTGACATGGTATGTCCACATGCACTGCATTGTATCTTTTGCTTCCCCCTTTTCTCTGCATTCATAGCAGGGATGTAACTGTGCTAGCTCTCCATGAGTCACATATGTTATATGAAACTGACAGTGTAGGGATTTTATTTGCTTAATGACAATCATGGGCAGCAGATGAAACTCTTACTCTGATTCTTTGTTTAAAACTGTGGTTCAAACTGATTTTTAAAACCATGTATGAATAGTTTTGGGAATGTCTTTCATAGATGTTTTTAAGCAGAAGAATGAGTGTACTGTATTTGTAAGACAGGACTGGAAACCAAATGATCTGAAATCTCTTGCCAATCTGTTTTTTGGTAAATTATGTTTTTATGTTATTTTTGTTTCTTTAACTGTGAAACAGAGACCTAGACTATTACCAAGTTTAGCTCACTGGGTTATATGAAGTACTTCAGAATCTGTTATAGAAAAGGGTCTCTACATTAATATTATTCTGTTTTGTGATAGTGAAAACAACCTGCAAATACAGATTATCACCTTCTCATATTATGTGGCAGAGATCCTCTACTGTATAACTCATAGCACATCCTTTCCCCTCTAGACTGAATGGCAACTTTCAATATTGAAGCTGCATAGTCAGTGCTTCTAAGAGAAGAATTTGTGTCTTTTAATTGTAAAAGTTAAATGTAAACTTTTTGGAAATCAAATATTTTCTTCATAAAAAGAGGCCAAGTTATTACTTCTTCCATACAGCTGCTGTTTTGTATTTTAGACTTGAGAAATAAAAAAAAAAGTGCTGACATCACCTTAACTACCCTGGTGTAATTAATGAAAACATCTGTTATGATGTATTTACAATGTCCTTATTGTTCATGAAATTTGGAGCTAATAATAATCTGTCAAATATTTCAGCATTGATTTGAAACAATGTTTACATCAAGTGGAAGAGAACGTAGCAGCTGTAAATAGTTTACTGTTTTTTATTGTGTGGTGGAAATTCCTTGGATTTGGATATATCCTGGAGCAGTGTTTTTAACATGTATTCAGCTGTTTTTCTAATCTGGTTTTAGCTATGGGTTTTTTAGTGTTTAAATCTTTGTGCCAAATGCACTAAAGGCTTGAATTTATTCAAGCAGTATATTGTTAGACTTTTAAAGTACGTTAATGTGTTGCTTGTCTTCCTAATTTATATTTTAATTTCTTTTTCTCAAGATACCTGTAGTTGTATTTGTAATTTTATTAAGATTTCAGCTTTTAAAACTACTCATCATTACTACTAAATTTTAATAGAAGAGGGTAAAATAAATATGTTAGCATGACTACTACCAAGTCTATATGATTAATATTGTTATTTCCTTACTACATAGCTACAGTCCTCAAAGCAAAAATCTGTTAGGGTTTAGTGGGATAGAGTGAAAGATTGAATTACCAGTTACTATGCAGCATCCTTCAAATAACTCATTGGTTCTTCCTTTGTTATGCAGCTGTATTAATGCTCAAAGCCTGAGCTGCAAAAAAAAATAGACAATTGAGCAACAGATTAAAAGTGTACCATGAGACATGCTTTGTGACCTTTTTTGCGTTGGTATTTTACTGTAAGGAGTCGGGTTTCTTTGCTTCCTTAGGAAGCAAATGGAAACATTTTCATGTTTGTACATGTGTGTGTTTTACCCTCCAGAAGACTTTTTGAAAGATTTCATTCTGCACAGCATCTTCCAGTTGCAGAGCTATACCTGTTTGACTTTGGTACTTGGACTCCATTTTTATTTTGCTGTGCATAGATGTAATGCTGTACAATAATTAAAAAAATAAGAAAATAAGGCTGGTTTTCTGGTAGAGCATCAGATTCCCAATTATTTAAAATCTGTTTCTGTATGATTTCTATTTGAAAAAAACATAGGCCACTTTGGCTAGGTGTTCTGGGTTTTTTGTTTTACTTGGACTAACTACTCAATAATAACCTAGCGAGACTAGGCAAGAATAGCATAGAGAGCATCAAAAGCCTCCAAAAGGCAGAGGACATAAACATATACAAAGCACTGCAATTTAATGTAGGAAAACCAAAACCTTTTATAAGCATGAAAATTATCTTTCTTGGTCATTATTAAAAAAAAAAAAAAAAGAAGAATTCATCCATATGGACTAGAAAGTACAGTCCAAGTGACAAGAATGGTGTTTCTTTAAATAGGTAACAACCATGTGGTGTAGACTGAAAGCAATGTTCACCTCTGAAAGACAACCTCTGTATTTCTTATGGCTTGACATGGGCCCAAGAAAGCACATTGGACAAAATAGAGCATGTGTACTGATTTAGCTAGCCAGAAGGAGTCATAAATAAGAGGTGTGCTAAAAGTTGTGCAAATCTGCACACACGTAGAGTCTTCTGACATTTTCCCAGTAATTACAATACCAGATTTGACTCTCCAGAACTGTCATTGTTCTGGCTATAGTAAAATCAGATGGGTGCCAAGAAAACACTTTTTATCCAGGGGTTATCTAACACCTGTGCATATTTTTAGGTCTTTTTTTTTTTTTTTTCCTCTACAATGGGTCTTTGTCTTTTGACAGTTTGTTCGGTGGAGGAGGAAGCGGAAAGGAGAATGGACTCTATATATTTTTCAATAGTATCCAGTGTTGGACTGTTCCAGCCAGATACATGGAGGTTTCCAGATGGCCCACCCCATACTTCTCAACCACTAGTATGGTACAGTATGGTACTGGTGTTTTGGTATCTGTTTGTCAGCACTGGGCCTATTTCTAGTGGTCTTAGTGTTGCCCTTATAGTATTGGTGTCATTCTACAGGTTCAGTTTGGTACTACCTGTTTCCTGTTAGCTGTTTTGCAAGACTGTGGCCAGTAAACCAGCTTGCAGTATTAAGAGGTTCACGGATCATAAGAAAAATGTTGGTACAGACGTTGGTTACAAAGGGAAGAAACTCTTCATTAAAAATGACAGAGGTTACCCATTCTTTAGACTTTAGTGCAGAGATCTGCAGGACTTGCTTGTTGGTGCTTTTCTGAGCTAAATGGGAAATAGTGCTCAGTTTGAAACGGTGTTATCAGGATGATGACATATCTTTAAATCAGGTCTAGCAAATGTACATAGCTCTATTTCACTTCACATGCCCTTGTCAAGCCAGTACTGATCCATAATATTTCAAAAGTTCTAATCATGCATTAAAAGCATAAAGTTGAAGGGAATACTCTACATCAAAAAACTCCCATATTTTAACATGTTGGTAGAAAGTACTAAGGATATTTCTAGATTCCCTGAAATACTGAAATGCTTCCCCTTTCTTATACTATTCTGAGTATAATGTTTTTACATATTAAATGGATAGACAAACATATTTCACAAAATCTTCACCATATCTCAGTCATCTGAAAGGCTTTTAAACATCTTTTGTTCAGTCATATTTACATGAAAAATCTAATACATTCAAAATCCTCTGTGCACTTCAGGTCATTATGTATTATTTCTGAATCACTGATTGCAGAGAGAAGAGCTGGTGGAAGCTAGCATTGACTGTAATGAATGCTAACAGATTAAAATATTTTGTTTAAACATCTTTCACTGTGAAAGGTTACAACATTTCACAGACTGTATAAAGCATCTTTCCATCAATCAATAGGTGAGGTTTTAGAGTAAAATTAATCACTGCACAACAATAGCAACAACAACAAATCTGTGAAATCTGTGAAACAAAGCTTTATTTTTCTTCAAATAAAACACTGGGAGATTTGGAATTGGGCAATACTAAGACATTTAAATTTTTACTTTTACCGATATGACTACAATTTTTAATATCCCAGAAAGTGTCAGAACTCAAATCTTTATATCACAACAGGAAAGTTTTATCTAAATGGGAGTGTGCTTTTTTGAACCATCTTTCTGTATAGATGTTCCTTAGATAGCTTTGAGTTACGCAACATCAACCCTGTTTTGTTTATTTTCTGATTTTTTGTAGACACTGACAGAACACAAAAATGTGAAACCAGATTTATTAAGGTTTGAGGGGCCTAGACTTTCTAAAAGAGAGGCCTGTAGTTTGTGCATTCATTTCTGATATTCTGACATAGTTGACTAGCAGCAATGTAACAGAATTTTACAAAGCATTTTGTTTTTCTTTTAATGTTGATGTTGCAGTTTTTCCTTCAGAAAACACATCCACTCTATATAACAGTCTATAAATTATGTTTTTTATGAGATTTTCTAGTCTCAAATGGTAATTATCTGCTGGCAAGAATGGATTTCCATAGGGTTATTGCCTAATTAGGAAAATTAGAAAAGGTAAAATAAGGGTTGCAATAGGATAAGTAGCCTGATCATTTTGGGTGAATATATCAGAGTTATGCTTGACTTTGAAAGTCATGGAGACCTAATGCTATAAACTGATTAAGCCTGTAATTCAGCACCTTTTCATCATTATGCTGAAATACAAATTAAAATCCAGTATGAGTACCTTCAAACTCAGTTTTGTCAAGACCCTTAAAATTTAGATGCTGATGAAAATTATACTAAAAATGTTGAGGCAATATTGTTTGTGAAAATTTTGTATTGCAGGATAAATATGTTGGATCCCAGTCCAGCAAAATATGTTTGTATTTCCCTAAAAGTATGAATTTAAGTATTGTACTAAATTGAGGACTTTCTTTTATAAAAAAAATTCATGAAGAACAAGGTCATTTTCTCAACTTCACCTAGATGCAGTACAATTATTCTGCAGCAGAAAGCCTGCCGTTGCATTAAATGGCATTAAAATATGTTCTTACACATTTTCTCAGCTGAAAACTTTTAACACTGAGCATATTCCATGAAGAGAGAAAGAGATTAGATCCTGAGCTGCTGAGAAGCTTAGCAGAGTTAACTGCATATATTGATCTAAAACATTACTTCAAATACAAATTTGTTCAAGAATTATTCTTCATGTCATTGTGTAGTTGATAACATTTAGAACTGAACAAATAGGAGTAGGCTTGTACATTAATATTTATTCAAATTTAGAATTAAAATTTTATTTCAAACTTTTTAAGACCACTTTGTATTCATTTTTCATGACCATTTATATACTGGTGCTTGATTAGTGTGACTGTTCATGAAAAGTAAATGTTAAGGCCATATTTGCCAACAGCAAGTTTTATATTGAATATGTAAATGTGAAATTTGCCACTACCTCTCTGTTTGACCCCAGCCTTGCAATGGGATTAGTATGAGCAAACTCTTATTCTGGGATTTATCTTTCTTTTTTCTCCCAGAAATGGAGCTCTGCTTAGTCAGAAAAATTATTCAAGCCATGTTTTCAAGAATCTTAGACTCATGTCCATTCATAAAAGATTTAAAAAATTAACAATGTACTTCAAAATGCTGTGTCATCTGGATGACTTTCACTCTTCAAGCATTAGGAACAGGAACAATAGCTGACATGTTTTGTAGTTTAATAATGTGTGTGTATTTTGAGTATTACTAATAATCGTTTCAGAAATTGCGTGCATAAAAACTTGTTCAGTAAATGTGTTTAAATGTCATATAGAACTCAACTGTGAAAACAGTTTGATAAATTTGAAGTGTGGGAAGTTTGACTGAAGCAGCAGTTACTTCTAGCAAAAAAAAATACGTATCCATTCATAAAAAGATTTCTAGTGAGCTTCATTCCAATTGTAGCTGGGTGATCTTTATTCTAATTTTATCTGGATACTCTAGGAATCATGCAGATAAATATGGAATAATTTGTTTTATTCTGTAAATACAGCTGATGTTATTGTATGTCTTTTACATTATGCTATTTGATGCAACTTTTGTGTAGGGGATGGAGACTTGTTAGTGACTAAGTCATTCTTCTAAACATGGCTATTGATTTTGAGAGGCCATACACAACATTTTTCAATTCAGCTTATGGTTATCTTCTGGAATCTGTTGTGTTCTCATACACTGTTGGATAACTCATACACTATACTTTTTCTAGAACACCGAATGTGTTATCATGCACTGTATGCCATATCTGCAAGCCACAAGAAAAGTCTTAATATTCTATGTAAGAGATAATATTACCTGTTGTGCTGGTTTTCCCATTTAGTTTATTAGCAATTCTGTGACTGAAACTCTGGCCTATATCCAGCACTGAGTATTTCTGTGGCAGCTCTTATCGCCAGAAAGCGTCATTCCAATATAACTTGTCTTTTTGCAGATTTTGCAGATTTTTTGCAGATCTTTTTGATGGTAATCAAAAACTTGCTTAAAGCTGTGTCAGAGAAATCTGTGATGGAATATTTAGTATGGTGTATATTATAGCATACTATACCCTAAATTTTATTTTTTTTTAGCCTAAAAGAATATCTCTTATTAAATTTCTCTGCTTTTGTTTAAAGGTGGGCTTATCCTTCTTTTACAGTCTGAAATTCTTGTTAGAGCATAGCAATACCAATACCAAGAATTGGTTGATAGCCTGCAGAGAATTAGTAAATTACGATTCTGACATATTCTTACCACTTTATAGTATATTGGACTAAAACCCACTAAGATTGTGCTATAGACTTCACAAGGATGTTTTGCCGATGTGGTGAGTAGGAGGAATGCCTATATAATCTGTTTATTAAAATACGGCCTAGATTTTGCTTAAACAAAAAATAAATCATGCCATGGATCCTTGAAGGTAAATGTGCAGGTAAAAGGTAAAAGCCTCTGGAGGTTGCTTAGTTTTCTACAGGTGTTGACAGCTTTCTTTTTGAATGTTGTCCATAACATGTAGGTGACAGGAAAAAAAAAAACTACTACAATCTCATCGTGTTCTACTACCACAGTTGCTTTCAAATTGTTAAGAAGTCCAAAACTGATTGGATAGCCTATCATTCATCTGTTTGTACACACCAGTGAGCATAGGATGATGTGCAGTCTTTTGACAAAGCTCTGTAGAAATCAGTAAATACTATTGTAGCACCAATATAAGTGATATTTCCATTTCAGCAGGAGTTTTGTTTTGTTTATTAAGAGGATCACACATTTCTCCCAAAGTGGCTTCAGTCAATATTTGACTTGGACAGATCAATTAAATTGATCCCAAACAAAGTATGGATTCTGTGTAAATTTCTGAGTTATCATACCAGTGACAGATTTACCCAAATATATACAATTGTGATTAAAGTGTGTAGTATTGGTAGAAGATGAAATATACACATTAATACAACTAGTTGAAACCAGAATTAGGCTTACAGATTTATAATATTTGACTGATGGGGGGTTAAGTAATTTATTTAAATACATTGTGATGTTTTTATCAGTCTCATAGAGTTGTAATTTATAATTAGAAAACTATCTTAACATTTTGTATTTTAGAAAAGAATTCAAGTTTCCTGTCATATCTTTAAAAAAATGTAGAATAAATGCTGTTTAGTCTCAACCACACTAGGAACAGTTCTCCTGGTATTTCTAATATTTTCAGTATTATTAAGGGATTTGCCTTGTTCCTCTTAGCCAACTGTTTTGGAACTCACTAAATATATAAATACAAAAATACGAGTTCATGAAATAGCTCAGAAAGATAGTAGGTGCCCAGCAGCTGAATATATAATATTCAAAAAGTGGAACAGCTGTGACAGTTAAAAGTAAAGGAGTTTTTAAGACCATATAATTACACAGATCGTTAAGTGTAGCTGATTAATCCTAGAGAACTAGAGCCATACACAGAGTAGGTAATATGAAAACAAGGGTAGGCAGTTCTGAACTCTGGCATATACCCACTACATATAGATACACTGACAAAGCTCATGAAACTTGGAAAGAGTTTGGGTTGGAGTCTTCTTATTCTTTTATTATATTTTTTTTGTGTGTTTTCATGGGTATTTGCTTGTCATGAGTAACTGTATATCATATAGAGCTGAATGGCTAATAAATGCATATTTATTTATTTCTTCTATGGATCATAGTCCAAGTCCATGGAATATAGGTTGGGAATATGGGTTGGGAATTAGAATCAACATCTGCATTAGAATCAACAGTCTGAAGCTCAGATGTGATAAGTCAAAGAATATATCACAGTATATGATGTATTAGATTTGGAATTCGTATAGGGAACTCACATTGTTCATTTTTCATAATACAGTTTGAAATGTTTCAGTTCAGGGACCTCTGCTGTCCTCTGTGACCTATGGTCAGGGACTTCTGGGTATGACATTCCCAGTTCTGGTAGACTTAACATTTTTACAATTCCATGCTTTTCATAGTTTCTGTATTGGAGTAACATCCTGCTAAATGATTTGATATGAGTCTGTGTCCTCTATGTGACCTATATTCAGTCCTCTATTGCCTGATGATTGCCTGATTTTGTTAATTATATTTCCAATAAATTATTTGTGAAATTAATCTCTTTCTCCTACTTCCTCATTACACTTATTCATGTTGCTTACATCTGATTATTTTAGTCATTTCCTATGAAGGAAACTGTAAATGTCTCTTAGTGTCAGCTAATATAAATGGCCTACTTTGCATGTTGGCTTGAAACATGATGAAATCTATTTGTAAAGGCAAATCACTTAGTTTTCGACTAATGCTTTATACAGTAGTCTTGAGGTTACATGCTCTGATACCTCTGCATTTAAAGCCCATGAAGCTGTGAAAACAGGCAGGGCAGGAGTCAATGAAGGGAGCCTGAATATAGCTGTAAGATAGCTGCTATGACATTGTCCATCTGAGAAACCACCTGATGGTCTGGCTTAAATGAATGCTGTCACCTGGAATCAATAATTTTGTTTCTAAGTGGTCAGTTTGATAGGACTTGTCCAAAACCATTAAAACCTGAGTCTCGGTATATGTTACTCTGAAATGATCTTTTGTACAGTGTCTTAGTAGCTGGAGCAGTCACTAAGTGCTACCTTAGTTCAGTTCCTGTGTCATCTTGAGAAGCCATAAACTTTTATCTGCCACTTTTCAGAATAATTGCTTAGTGATAAGCTCAGTAGAGTATCTTTGCTATAACTACTAACCTTACACATCCCCCTGCGCTTTTGTAAAGCAGTAGCAAGATATATGCAGAAGGCGGCTCTGAATAGAAGGGCACATCTTCCTGCATCATGCACCATTCTGCCCTGCATTTCCTTTTGCCTTGTTTGAAGAAACTCCCAGTACTGGTGTGAAGCCCATTTGGGTTTGTATCTTAATATCTAACACAGGTTCTGGAACCAGACAGCAAAACATTAAAACCTACAGCTACTGTAGTGTCAAACTATGGTCTGAAATATACTTCAAATTGTACAGCTTGAGATGGAAGTGCTGTCATAAAGTGGTATTCTAAATTTACTCCGTACATCAGTAAGAGAAATTTTCTGAAGAAAAATAAGCTTTGATAGTTTCTGCTGTTATATTTGTTGATCAACTGTTACTGTTGGAAAATATTGTGATAAATATTAGATCATAGTAATTAAAAACTTTCTATATGCTGGTGTGTTTTTAATGTAAATATTCTGTACTAACTACATGTCTCTTACTGAACAAAACAGTTTCTTTTTTAAATAAACATAATTCAAGACAGTTGTGTGCATGCATTGAGCCCTCTGGCTTTGGGTCTGTGATTCTACCAGAAATGCATGTTGTGGTATCTGGTGATGGACTTAAACTAGTGGATTTTGTACCTATGCACAGAAGCTAGGAATGTCTCTTCTTCTCCTTTTTTTTTTCCCCAGACATTTATAATTCAAGGTATTCATCAAAGAACTGAATTTTCCTTTAAATCACACTGAAGTATGGAATTTGCACCAGTTCAGGAGAACACAGATCTTAGGGACTATATGTCTCATGTTTTAAACCTTTGCCACTTCATTGATGGGTAAATTTCATTGGTAATTTAAGACTGGATTTACAGAATTATTCAGGAAAGAATACTTATGGTAGTTAGAGGGACTTCACGCTTCAGTGCTTTCCTGAATATATTGAGAGAGACTTCAGCATATGCTCAAATGTTTTCTTGAAGTGGGACTTGAAAAGGTTTATAAAATTAAAAGGCAGTATCATTGTAGACATTATTAAAAATTCAGACTAGTGTTATTATTATGTGGAGATTTTATTCAGCAATATCACACATTACCATAAAATTCTCTTCTTCAAATGGCCCCATTGCAGTCATTACAGTAATTTTATGGAAATATAGACACTCACTCCAAAAACACTGGCTCTTCTAATTACACTGTTTCATATAACTACTGATTCAGACAAGTACAACTGTATTTTTTGCCTGTCTCACTTCACTCATGAATATCATAACTTTATATAGGGCTATTTCTGGTAGAAGTAAATTAATTCTTGATCCTGCTGGTAGTAAGCTTATGATTTGTGTAAGAAAGTTTATTGACAGTATTTAATGTTTTTGTTTGTGTGTTTCTTTTCACATCAACTCATTCTAAATTAAATACATATATGATTTCTCAAACAGCAACAGGAATTCAATATACAGACATAACATTTATGAGGAGGTGCTAAGACTTTTCAGTGTCACATCTTCCTGTTGCAGGGATGACTTCATTAGACACTGAGCACCAACAAATCAATAGCTACTATTGCTCACTAGATGAAATAAAAAAGCAAAACTAAATCAAGTAGTAAGAGCAATACTAAATAACTTTTCAGTGGTTAATCTATACAAAATCTGTATCAACACATTGTTATGTCTATTCATAGTTAACTGTTAAAAAAAAAAATTTGAGATATAAAGTGAAATCTTATGCCTGAAATCTAGGGCTTTGTAGAAGATCTCAAAAATATTAAATATCTAGGGCTTTAGAGAAAAAATTATGCATCTTGAATAGTCAGTACAATCTCTGGAAATAGAACAGAATCTTGCCTTTCAGTGATACAGAGAGAAAGCAAATCTGTTTAATGGTGCCTGATTATGCATTTTCTCTGCAATCTGGGATGCAGTGCTTTGTCTTTGGTAATTTGATTATACAGTTGTTATAGGAGCACTGTTTCTTAAAATAGCCACTTTTTATTTTAAAAGAAAGTAATTAATTGTGGTCTAGTGACTCATCAAGTAAAAAGCTAATTTTAACAAAACAATAAATGTTAGTTTTATTCTACTCAATGTTGGAATATTTTTACAAGGGATAGAATCATCGTGGATATCAGTGATCAATCAAAATATGTTACTACTTTAATGCCACTTTTCAACGTTCAGTGAGTCAAGATCTCCACAGTTCTGTCTTTTTCCTGTTTAAAATACACCTTATACTTGAATGGAGGAAAAAAACACCAGATCAAACCCTACCTTTTTCTATTTTGTGGAATTTGAGGAATTTAACATAATTATATCAAAATATGGAAATAGACATTGAAAAATGAGAAAAATCTTGAAAGTCGTCTAAATAGCTGCAAATTCTTAGGAGAGCTTCATTGTTTGCAGGAAGTAGAAAATAATCCTTAGCTTTTTAGTCTTCAGTCATTTTTATCATGCATACAGTATGTAATAGTGCTGGAAAAAAATTCTGGAGATACTCGTATCAACCTAGCATTAAGGTTTCCTTATAAATCAGAAAATATGCTGCAACTCTGAAAAAGATGTATAGAGGATTTAGATAGTCTACTTCCCTTTTATGTTTGAAATTAACTTTGAAATATTTCTTGATTTATCACTGCCAGAAATAACCAAGGCATACATTGTTAGTGGTAGTACTTGACTGACAAGGTATTGGCAATGTATATACAATACATGTGAGAGCTTTCTTCTAAGTAAGAGAGCAGGATGGCTGAGCAGATATCTATCCATTTCATTATCTAAAAATTATATAGTGATTGACAACTGGTTTCTTCGGTATGTTCATGAATTTACTTCAGTAGTAAAGCTCATTACTACTTTGTTAGTGGAATATGCTACCAGTTCTTCAGGTCCACATGGATATACTGGGCAGATACATTCATTTTTCATGAATGTACATCTTCCAAGCCTGAACAAGCGATATGTTTACATTCACACAGTTCTCCTTTTACCAAAATAACTCTATAATAAAGTGTTGAGCTAAACTGATGTTAGGTAATGAGGAAGAGGGAAGATTCATCTGCCAGTATTTCTGACTATTGGTAGAAGCCTACTTAGATTTGTAAAACTCTAGAAATTCATACTGTATCGTAACTTCCAGATGAACTGTTTGACTCCCTGTTTTCAAGTATCTTTTTCCATAGACATAACTCTCTGTAACAATTACGCACATTACTTTTGGCCGTTTTCTACTTTTGAAGAAGTTATCAATTAATTTTCCATTCATGAACATGAGCTGTTCTCTGCTTTATGACTGAAAACATTCACTGGTAAGAGTAGATTTCCTAACGTAGCTCATTCTTTTTCTGCTAGGAGGGATGGCAGTATGACATTGTGTACACATTGAATGAGCACACAAAGTAAATGAATCCTGCAAGGCATATTCCATTTAAAACAGTTCAGTTACAAAAAATGTAAAGTAACAGTAAAGCTTTCAACTGAAAACTACAAAAAGACAATTCATAAATTTAATTAAAAATCCCATTTTCTTCAGCTAACCCTATTTCCCAGAATGGCTTTTTTAATGACTAGACAGTAAGTGAAATGGGACGAGTAGCTCATCTCCTCTTTGTTGTAATCATACCTAGTAGTTTAATTTTTAGTCTCTTAGCTCTCTTTAGTCTTTATTCTACATGTCAAAATCTGTCACTTTCTGGATTATATGTCTCATACACTCCAAAATACACTTCAGTGAAATAAGTATTGCTAATTTTGACTAAAATGTGTACCAGTTTAAATTCTTACTCTTATGAGATAAGGAGGTTTGAGGGAGAGAGAGGTTACAGAGAAAGGTCACAGTCGACTACTCATGGCAACTTCTAGCCTTTGCAGAACAATGTATTATCAAATGAAATCAATAGACTTCTGGCTTGTTTTACTCTCGGAAGAAGAAAGTTTCAAGGGCAGAGTTTACTGTCTCAGCTTCTTTCACAAATGATTTCCACTTATTCTCAGATATCATAAAAGGTGACTTTATAAATTAAATTTAGTAGTACTGTCATTTCTCCACTTATTTCTTACCCAGTCCTGAGTAAAAAGAAATATTTTTAAAAAGGCAGAGGGTAGCTGTGTTTTTCCTGCACTTTGCCTATCCACATCAGTCATTTCAATAGAGAACACATGCCTGTCAGTTTTCTCTTTGGCTATGACTATTCTGAACTGTATGACTGCTACATAAGAGACGAGAAGGATGAATTTTCTATGAAGTCTGAGGGTACGGTATGGTTTCTCTGATGGAATTCAAGGCTTAATCTATTGTTCTACAGATTGCAAGTCATCTTCTTTCTATGAAATAAGTATTATTTATTAATTCTAAGGTATAAAACATATCAGAACTTGGAATTGCTCATCAAAGATACTCATGTGACAGATGACGTTTTGGCATGTAGTTTGAGTTGATGAAATTTGGTTGTGATGTGTGTGTGTTTATTTGCTCACATAGAATCACAGAATCATAGAACGGTTTGGGTTGGAAGGCACCTTAAAGGTCATCTAGTTCCAACCCTTCTGCCATGGACAGGGACACCTTCCAGTAGACCAGGTTGCTGCCCAATCCAACCTGGACTTGAACACTTCCAGGGAGGAAGCGTCCACAATTCCTCTGGGCAACCCGTGCCAGTGTCTCACTGCCCTCACAGGAAAGAATTTCTTCCTAATATCTAAATCTACCCTCTTTCAGTTTAAAACCGTTTCCCCTTGTCCTGTCACTACATGCCCTTGCAAAAAGTCCCTCTCCAGCTTTCCTGTAGGCCCCCTTCAGGTACTGAAAGTCTGCCATAAGTCTCCTTGGAGCCTCCTCTTCTCCAGACTGAAAACCCCAACTCTCTCAGCCTGTCTTCATAGGAGAACTGCTCCAGCCCTCTGATCATCTTTGTGGCCCTCCTCTGGACTTGGTCCAAGAGTTTGACATTGTTCTGATGTTAAGGACTCCAGAATTGGACACAGTACTCCAGGTGGGGTCTCATGAGAGTGGAGTAGAGGGGGAGAATAACCTCCCTTGGCCTGCTGGTCACGCTTCTTTTGATGCAGCCCAGCATATAGTTTTCTTTCCAGGCTGCAAGTGCACATTACTGACTCATGTTGAGATTTTAATCAACCAACACCCCCAAGTTCTTCTCCTCGGGGATTTTCTCAGTCCATTCTTCTACCGGTCTGTATTTGTCCTTGAGGTTTTCCCGACCCATGTTCAGGACCTTGCACTTGGCCTTGTTGAACTTCATGAGGTTGTCATGGGTCCACCACTCAAGTCTGTCAAGTTCCCTCTTGATGGCATCCATTCCCTCCAGCCTATCGACGACACCACACAGCTTGATGCCATCTCCAAACTTGCTGAGGGTGCACTTGATTCCACCATCCATGTTACTGACCAAGGTGTTAGACAGCACTGGTCCCAATACTGACCCCTGAAGAATGCCACTCGTCACTGGTCTCCACTTGGACGTTGAGCTGTTGACCACAACTCTCTGAGTGTGACCATCCAGCCAATTCCTTATCCACCAAGCTGTCATCTGTCAAGTCCATGCCTCTCTAATTTAAAGAAGAAGATGTTGTGCAGGACAGTGTCAAATCATCATGGCCCTCCTCTGGATTTATTCCAACATCCCCATGTCCTTCTTATGTTGGATGCCCCAGAACTGGACACAGTAGTCCAGATGGGGTCTCATGAGAACATACATATAAATACACACTACACCGCCTGCTGTTCTTTATCAACTACTGTGCTATTTTAAGCAATAGTGCCTAAAATTTCAGAGTGGATTTCAGATACTGAATCAAATATTTTGTCATCATGTCTTTACTCCTCTGTACCAACCACTGTGGAGTTGGATGCATTGACTTTAAAGGCAAAGTTGACATTTTTTTCTTAAAGAATTGCTTGAAGTTATCTTACTGTAATGCAGTGATTCCATGTGAAAGCATCCCTGCATATAGTTATATACATTCATGTAACTAAATCTGTAGGATAGGTTGTTGATAGGCATACATTGAAGAATAACAATACTCCATAAATTATTTACAAGGCTTACTCACAAGCAGCAGCATGATGGAAGGGTTATATGTATGTTTTCCAGCTGCCATGAAAAGGAGCAGAAAAAGAGCAGATATATGCTGGTTTAAAACATTTGTCTACTATGTCACTGCGTAGCAGCTGTCTGAACACTGCTCCCAGCGAGCTGGCTTACTGCACAGTATGAGTGCAGTCACTTAGACAGAGGCATGGTACAATCTTCTGTCTTTGAAAGCCCAAATTAAATCAACCCTTGAAGAATTTTGAAGTTATGGAGCCGTAAGAACAGGAAATGGTAGTTCTTTGAAACAGAGTTGTGTGACCTGATGCTTAACTCTCATGTTGCAAACTGATTCAAATGTTGTTCCTCTACTGTTAAGTATGGCATTTTGCTTAGCTGCTTTTGTGCCTCTTTTGTGACACTCTGGGGAGTTACCTGGTGTTCCCTTTCTCTTCTGTGTGTCTTGAAGCCATCAGCCATACCACACATGTGCAGGACCACACAAAAGCTAAAGGCATGAACAAGAGCTGCAGGAGCAGTTATGGGAGAGTACAGGAAGGCTAGAAGCATTCACAGCTGCATAGGTGATTTACACATTCCTGTGTCCAAAACGCAAGCTTCCCTTTGGTAAAACCCAGGCTTGTGCTTATATAAGGCTTAAGGCTTAAAATAGGTACTTTTCGCCTGTGGCTGTAAGGAGGATTAGGTCTCTCATCCATGCTGGAGCACTTCAGCTAAATTTAACTCTGACTGTTGGAAAGACAGTCATAGTATTATGTCACAGCTGTGGAAAATACTGTTATTGTTTAGGTTGGAGATTTATGAGACAACCTCAGGGGGAAAAAAAAATAAATATATATTTTATACATACATGCTAGTGTAGATGATGCCAGATCTGAAAGAAGGAGGTGCACAGCTGAACAGTGTCAGGGAGCAAGTTGTGCAATAGCACAGTGTGAGACCAGTGCCCGTCACCCTCTCTTACCTGAATATGTGACTAGAAACACAACAGACAAGTAAATAGCAAGCTTTACATCTTGCTTTCGTCTTAAAAAAATATCATTGCAATAAATTGTTAAGCAGGTATGTTCTGGTGTGTGAAAACTGTGACATTGCTTATATTTTCTAGTGCGTTTTGGTCATCCTTATATTTCAAGGTGTCCTGTCTGTATTTCTCTTCCAGGTTCAGGTCCTTCGCAATGCAGGGGAAGAAGTGACCCTAACTGTGTCCTTTCTGAAAAGAGCACCTGCTTTTCTCAAGCTTCCACTGAATGAAGATTGTGCATGTAAGCCTTTATTACTTGGACAAAAGAAAACTCAGTTCAATGTTCACGAAGACTTGCAGCTTCTGAACCTGCTGTGCATTGAGAGTGATTGACAGCAGCTTTTTTGATCAGCATTGCTGGCTGAATATGAGCTGCTCATATTGCCAGGTCTTGTAGTAACATTCATCTCAAGCAAAAATTGCTATCTTTGCTTGAAGAACAGATCACCAGGCATTTGACTGGCAAAACAGTGAAATTACATTAGTTTACAGTAGCTCACATCCTGATGCAGAGTATTTAAAAGCAGTTTTTCAGGTAGCATGAGAAAACATTTTAGTCTGAAACAATTTGTCTTGTAAATGTGAAAATGAAGTTGTGTGTATGTATTTGGAGAGCCTAACTTTTTAATTTAAAATTCAGAGGCTTTGGTGGAGGTGTCTGTCTACCTACAAATAAATTCCTCTCAGATGATTAGTATTTTGTTTAAGTTCAACCGAATTTTAGTCAACTAGCCCCATGAGAGACATACGGAGACAACTGTCTTCCTCTAATTATATTAAATTGTAAGTGTAGGTGCATAATTATAGACAGTTGCAGCATGTCTAAGCATATTTATATGTCAGCCTGTGTCTTTTGTCACCTCTGCTTTTCTTCTGCTTCTTGCTCATAAGAGGGTAAAATTAATTGCTTAATTTTAAGCAACAAAATTATGAATATTTCAGTATTTTTAGCCTTTGATTTTGTTAGTAAGAATGAAATAAACTGAATTATGAAATAGTATCTTATATAATCATTTGTTCAAATGCTATCTTTATCTTTTGACTAGGTGTTAATTTTTAGTGAGATCAAAAAAAAAACCTAGAACACCATATTCTTTAAAAGAATGTGTCCCAGTACATTTGTTCCTTTTATGAAGGGTTGCGGTACCACAGAGCATTCTGAGTAACACACACAAATGTGCATTTGAATCGATCCTATCATGTTACTTTTGAGGTGTAGCACTGTAATTTACTAAACTATTACAGGAACAGTTAGAACTGTAAACTTCATTGAGACTAACAAAAGCATTACCTGTGTAGTACTTTCAAGTGAAAACCAAGTGAGGATGTACACAGTTCCCTTTAATTATCAAATTTGCAAAAAAATTTGGTTTTTTTTTTCCTCACTAAACAGATTATTAACTATTTTAAGCAAAGCACCAGGGGAGTATTTCTTGAGCCTTCACTCAGGCTTTCCATGCAAACCAGAAGACAGAAACTGAATGGAGAAAGTAAATGAATGTTAGATATGAAAAAATCAATGGAGGGAAGGGAATACATACATACAGACATACCCAAATTTGAATTATAGCATTATACATTACTGAACATTTTTTTTTGTGAATTCGTATTTGTATTAGGTGCCCCCAGTGACCAAAGCAGTGGCACATCCTCTCCCCTATGTGACAGTGGTTTGCATCTCAACTACCACCCCAACAACACGGTAAGAGCTTATATTTCTTTGATGGAATCACAGAGAGGAATAAAATACTGTAATAGCTAACTGAAAGTACCTAATAAAGGACAGCAACATGGAGGGAGTTCTAATTAACATTGGAGATGGACAGTTCCACAGGGGGTAAAAAGAGTTGCCAGATATTATGTCTGGGAACTAAACTATAACAAATTGTATGAACTGACATTATGCCTTGATAGATGTGATTACTGTTTTTATCTGGGCAATAGGCATTTTGCCAAATTTTTTTCTTCTAGATTAGTTGCACAGCATAGGAATTAGAATAATCAAACTGAAAGTATATCTATTTAAAAAAGGGTAGAAAAAATTTTCAGAATATTTTTCCATTATTTTTATTTCATTTATTATCTAAAACTTTTGTCAAAGGATGATTTAAGTGTATGTATTTGTCTATTTTTAAGCTGAGAGTGTTTTACTTCTAGTAATTTATGCTTAAAATCTTACTGAAGAATGATAGCGTTATGGAGCAACATGTCTCTAGGATGAAATGCTACAGATGTCTGATCAGATTTTTAGTAAAAGATGCCTTTGAAGTACATCAAAGGGCTTTTAACAATTTTCATACTCAGGAAATGCAAAATTTCTGTTATTTTATATAGTTCTAAAGGGATTTTTGCTGCTTTTTTTACTTTGTGTTAGGTGAAAATACACAGCACTGAATAAGAATTTAAAAAAATAAAACAGAAGCACTGAATAAATAAACCAGTATAAAGCATAATTATTACAGATCTATTAAAAAAAAACAACAACAGCAACAACAAAAACCAACAACCCAGAAATGTAAGCATTGTTCAGTAGGCTTTGCTGTTTCTAATTTCTGGCTTGTTTTATTGTTCTTTCTGACTTTACTGGTAAAAGTTTTAAGTAGGACCCCAGAGACTTAAAAGTCAATAGCACAGATTTTTAGCCTGATTTTAGTATGAGAAACCTTTAAGACTCATACACGTTCATAGGAGTTATAATTCATAGAAATCAGATAAAACCAATAAAATTGACATGCTAATGAAGGTCAAATTATATGTATAACACTAGTGCAACAACATCAGAAGCATATCTATCTCAACAGTCTGTGTATGCATGTGTGTAGAAAGGCTATTGTAGCACATCCTGAACTTATTTTGCTAGCCACTTCAATTCTAACTTTGCTGCTCAGATAAAAAATGTGCTTCCATTTGTGAATCCTGTTTCTGCAGGTATTGAAACTGATCTAAATTAGCTACAGTTTCTATTTGAACTGATAATAATTTACTGATACCAAATCTTTTTCTCTCAGTTTAAATAATATGATCAGGTATCATGAGTCTATAATTCAACCTAAATCAAATTCTACTGTTGAAGACCAGGATGTGGTTCTTAACCTCATATGTGCCTTTGTCATGGGAATAGTATGCTTCATAAAACAAATGAGACCTCTGTATGAATTCCTAAATGATGTACAACTCTTATGTCATGGTCCTTCCTTTTGCTCAGAATATTCTCTAGAATGAATTATGGCCATAGTCTATTTCTTAATTTATAGCCTTGGTGATTCACATGAAGGAAACTTCTGACTCAGAATTTGGAGTAGGCAGGACTGGTTTTGGTCTTTTGTTAACAGTTCAAAACATTTCTGCTGCAGCCAGATCTAGGCCTGCAGTTTGCATCTAAACGTTTTGCTGCATTTCAGTTTTTTCCCTCAAGTTTAATCACAACTGAAGAATGGTTCCTGAAAGCAGACAGAGAATGTTAAAAATTTCAAGACATTGTTCAAAACATCCTAGCTCAGTTTTCATAGCCAATCATTTATTTATTTGGATTGAGTCTAGGGAATGTTTCACCAGAGATTCAGTTTTAATTGAGTGAATCTACTTATGAAAAGCCTGCTGTTCAGCTAAATTGATGTTCACAGTGATCTGTTATTTTATATACGTAAAAGATAAATGAACATATATGTAAAAATAAAGTTCAAGTTGGCAAAGCTTTACAGTTCCATAGATCTTATACAAAAATCACACCCTAGAATGATATAAGGTATACTTAATTTTTGTAACATTTATTTTATAGAAGATACAGGTAAAAAAAGATGTAAATCAACAGGGACAAGTTTACTGATATTCTAAAAATATTACATACATTTCAGTGAGAATCATGCTTCTTCAGAAAATAACACCATCACTAGCACTGTTTTGTAAATCTTTTTCTAAAAAAAGGGAGAGGTGTTGGATTTCTTATAAATTTTGACTGTTTCACTCTTTATAATAATTTTTCATTCAAAACTATATTCTGTAAAAATACTGGTGAAATTAGACTGTAGATATTTAAACTCATTCTTTGTACATGTGATCATAGACATGATAAAGTTGAATTTTCATATAAGTAGTGTCTGTGTAAGTAAGTAAAATTCAAATATAGATCATAAACATGCAGTTGACTAAATTATTTTCATCACATGTTAAATCCCATTCATCATTACCAGGTTTTGAGGTGATATCATTAGAATAGACACATATGCAAATGTGTACAGGGCCACAGGAAACAACAGAATTATGGTTATGTGCTGAATAATTTAGATATCACCTTTATTGATGGTACAGATATAAACTAGTGGCTGATAATGTGCTATGCAGCAAATACTCACTTTTATTCATGACTATTCATTTCAGAAAAAGCACACAGACTGTTTTCCCTAGATGTTTAGAATACGGTTCCCCATACTTCCTCTAAGCATATTGATGTTGAAGTTTATATAGATTTGTTTTATTTGTGAAAAAAAGTTCAGAATCTCTGCAGTGCTAGCTAAAACTGATGCCAAATGATTTGGGGAAAGTAGAACAGAATGCCAAATGAAATATAAATTCTTTGAAATCTATTTCTCATTCCAAATCTGCTGAGAACTTATAATGAAGCCCAAAACTGAGAAGGACCTTTTAATGTTTTTCAGGATACATTATCATGTTCCTCATGGCCAGCATCCCCAGGACTTAGGTGGGAAAAAAGGTGGTGTGATCTCCGCTTAATTCCACTTCTTCATTCGCGGTTCTCCCAGTACCTTCCAGGATCAGATTTGTGCAGGTAAAGAAGTTAAAAAATTTCAGACCGTTGACTTCTTGGTTGACTGATACAAGCCTTAGTGAATTGCCTTGTTAGAGGAATGGCAATATTAGTGCACAGCTTGTGTCAGAGACACAGAACATAGGAGCTGCCATAAAGGTTTATCTAGGTCTGCCTCAGCCTGTATTCTATTCTTAACATCAGCCAGAACCAGGAATGTGTGGAAGACGTGTGATCTTCCCACTTGCACCTTGTGGTCAGGATGTTTCTCAGTTTGAGATCACAAGTAGGTCATCATATTTAATAACTGCTAATGTTCCTGCCTTCAAAAGTTTCTTTATGAGCTGCTTTTTTTTTCACCTTTGTTTTTTGCAATGCACTGTGGCATTGAGCTCTTAAATGTAATTATATTTTTAAAATGTACTTTCTTCTGTTTGTGTTAAATATCTTGCCTCATAACTTCATTGGGTGAAACAATCTCCTTATTCTGGAGCAGCAAGTGCTGACTGTCCCATGGTAAAGGCTAGCCAAGAGCAGAAGGTGGCAGTAAGGAAGGATAAGGCAGTGTCCACGCAGTTAAGAACCATGTCCGACTGCACTCGGTGGAGGGACAGAGCAGGCCTAAGGGTGGTCTTCAGATGGGTCCATCATGATTAGCTGGAGCTCAGATCAGGCTGGGAAGTCATCCCACAGGTTAGGTCTGAATCAGTGGGATATGTGTCCAGGCACAGGCATAGCTGCAACCATATTCAGGCATGTGCATAGCTACAACAAAGGGTAAGAACCTGAGCTGATGTGCAGCTCCTGAGTGAAGGAGGGGGCAGACCCCCCCACCCAAGCTCTTTCACAGCAGCCTCATCCCACATCCCACAGCCACGCCATGGCAGAGCTGGCCTCAAGCACTGACAGCCAGGCATCAAGAAGGGAGAATAGGATGGACTCTGGGACCTTACCATAGTATCAAGGGTAAATGCTAAATAAGCCTTCTTGATTTATGTTTTTATAGCTTCAGATGACTGGCTTTTATTTCCCAGTTTGAAGGATCCCTATTGTTACCTTCTTTTAGGGAAACCCTTCCATAGCTCTGGTTATCCTGGTTATGCTTTCTTTTTGTTTCATAATTCTAATATATCTTCTATGAGACAATGTGATCAGGGCTACAAAGAGGATCCCTCTTGATTTATAATAAGATCTAATGATATTTTCCATTTTTTCTCTGTTCTTGTCTAATACATTGTAATAAACTATTACCTTTTGACTGTCACTGAACACTAAAGTGATGGTTTTCGGAGAATTGTTTATAGTAACTCCTGAATTTCTCTCCTCAGTGTTTATTGCTACAGTAAAAGTTCTTTGTTGCTTACATATAGCTAAGGTTATTCTTTCCCATATGTGTTACTTTGCATTTATTAACTTCTAATTTCATCTCCAGTTTGTGTCCCAATCACTGGGGAAGTTTTCCAAAGCTTATAGTCAGGTTTAAATTTATTGCATCATATAGACTTACAACTTCTTATTGTTTAATTTAATATTATCCTAGTAAATCACAAGAAATAAGAAAGACAAGAACATTGTAGAACAATTACTGTTTTGCAAGTGTAATGTTTTAAATATAAAAGAAAGTAGCTACAGAATCCAACAAGACATAGTATAAAAATAAGATCATACTTGTTAAAAGGTTTAAATACCTAGGTATTGTGTGACTTAATTTATCATCTGCATATATAAAAATGAATTTCTAATACTACAAAATTCTGTGAGTTCCAACACAGAAGTCATTAACTGGAGGACAGCTGTCTGCAGTTACAGAGCATGTTTCTCCATTACTTCTTCTTCTAACCCATCAGAAACATTAACTCTTAAATTAGACACAAAAGACTTACCTTTTGTGAGGCTGTGAGGCCTTACTAATTGAAATAAACTTTGGCTTTCCAGTGTAGCCTTCATGTCTGCCAGCTTAGCTGTGTCAGTCTGGGAGGAATGCTGACAGCTCATCAGCCATTAGCAGTTTAAAATTTCCTGTTCCTCCATTCATGCACATGTAAAATTACCTAATTAATGCAGAAAGCTTCTGTACTAATTATTTCTGGAAAGACTGTTTTGTGAAAGAACCTCTCAAATATCTTTCTTGCTATGCTCACCCGTCCAGTGTTTCTATGAGTCCCACAGTCAACTGATACCATCTGCCCCCAAGGGTGGGTTTCGGATCTCCCCAGAAACTAGAAGAAGAGGAGTGTTCTTCAGCCTGAATTTGGGATTTGCATGGGGTGAATTTTATTGTTTCTTTTCACAGCCTGCTTCATTCTCATTGATTCTCAGCAAACATTTGAAAGTTGCACAAAAACCTCCCACGGTCTCAGTTAATTCTAAGTGCTGTCATTTCATCTATTACCTAGGTCTGACAGCCTTCTTACTATTCACAGAGCTGAAATGAAAGGTTAAGAAATGGTTATTTCACCACTAGACAAATCTAACCGTGAATCTAAAAACAGCATACAGCTTTTGACTGGTAATAGCAAAATCATATTTACTTGGCTGCATGATCCTTGTTTCATTGAGGAACAATGGCTGGCCCAGGCAGTCAAGGTCTAAACAAAATACTACAATGGCTTATTGGCTGAACTGAAAGGGAACAGGATAGTCACTACAGAGGCAGGAAGGTTTTTTGTTAGATTCTGTGAAAACCTTCAGTTCAATGCTTAACAAAGATTGAAGCAGAAATAATTAACAGCATGAAGCATGAAGGGCCCAAAATCTTAACTGTCAAATCTGAGATCTGTTCTACTGTAAACTTCAGATAAGATACTGAATTTAACTACTCACATGGAAAATCAGGATATATTAACGTTTTCATAGATCTAGGGTTTTAAAGTCTTGTGCATGAATAAAACACAAACTTAAAGTGCACATTATAGAACTTGTATATTACAGAGAAAGATTTTCACATAGCAATGATATTCCTGAGATTTGAATTAAAAAAAAAATAATTTAAAAGTATACCCATGCAAAACAAAATATCTGAATTCATACTCAAACCTTAAATAACTACTCTGATAATTTTGTCCTTGTGTCCTTCTATGCTAACATGAGGAAATAAGAGTAATTAAAGGAAACAAAAATGCAGTATAAATCATAAAATTATAGAATCATAGAATGGATTGGGTTGGGACATTAAAGATCATCTAGTTCCAACACCCCTGCCATGGACAGGGACACCTCCCAATAGACCAGGTTACTCAAAACCCCATCTAACCTGGCCTTGAATGCTTCCAGGGAGGAAGTGTCCACAGCTCCTCGGGGCAACTTGTTCCAATGTCTCACCACCCCCACAGGGAAGAATGTCTTCCTAATATCTAACCTAAATCTACCCTCTTTCAGTTTAAAACAATTTCCCCTTGTCCTGTCTCTACATGCCCTTGCAAAAAGTCCCTCTCCAGCTTTCCTGTAGGCCCCCTTCAGGTACTGGAAGTCTGCCATAAGTCTCCTTGGAGCCTCCTCTTCTCCAGACTGAAAACCCCAACTCTCTCAGCCTGTCTTCATAGTAGAACTGCTCCAGCCCACTGATCATCTTTGTGGCCCTCCTCTGGATTCGCTCCCACAGCTCCATGTCCTTCTTATGTTGAGTACTCCAGAACTGGACACAGTACTCAGGTGGGGTCTCACAAGAACAGAGCAGAGGGGGAGAATCACGCTGCTGGCTTATATTGAGCTTTTCATCAACCAACACCCCCAGGTTCTTCTTGTCACTGCTCTTGATCCATTCTTCTCCCAGCCTGTATTTGTGCTTGGGATTCCCTGAGCAATGTGCAGGACCTTGCTCTTGGCCTTGTTGAACTTCATGAGGTTGTCATGGGTCCACCACTCAAGTGTGTCAAGTTCCCTCTAGATGGCATCCATTCCCTCCAGCCTATCGACGACACCACACAGCTTGATGCCATCTGCAAACTTGCTGAGGGTGCACTTGATTCCACCATCCATGTTACTGACCAAGATGTTAGACAGCACTGGTCCCAATACTGACCCCTGAAGAATGCCACTTGTCACTGGTCTCCACTTGGACATTGAGCTGTTGACCACAACTCTCTGAGTGTGACCACCCAGCCAATTCCTTATCCACTGAATGGTCCATCCATCAAGTCCACGTCTCTCTAATTTAGAGACCAGAGTGTTGTGCAGGACAGTGTCGAAGGTAGAGATAGGATATGAGAGAAGAAATGAAGTTTTCTTCAAAAAAGCATAGAACCAATATTTTATGTTGCTAGCAAGACAGTTTATAAGCGTCTTTTAAAGTAGTGTAAATGTTTAAAATATGACTCCCTCTCAAAATTTGTTGAGAGAAATGTAGATAATTTTAAAAAGAGACTGCTATTAAGAATGACATTAAAGAAAAGACATTGAGAATAATATAAGAAAGCAACATGGAATGGAATTTATTATTTACTTATATTTTCTGTAGTTAATATTTACAAGTATGTTTTTGCTATATAAAGCCTCTTAACTTTTTATGTTTGAGTTTGAAAAGACTTGCACAGAAATACATCATATGGTTATCACGTACGCTATTATGCTTCATAATTGTATTCTAGCTTTTCTAGTGGGATGCTTGAGAGGCATTAATTCCAGAGTGTATTCATATAAAATTCCAGGGGGCATTCAGGTTAATCTTGGAAAGCTTGTTAATTTCAAATATAACTCGAGTTCCAGAAAGCACAGAACTTTAGATATGTAGTTGAATAAGAATTCATCTGATCTTAACTTTTTTGCTGTATTATAAAGTGATTAATCTACTATTTGTTAATAAAGTAATTAATCTATTGTATCTACTATACAAAACATGTAGTATGGACTTTGGCTGGTAGACTAATTCAAGAAAATAGGATTACAATAATCTAAGGCTAAGGATATCTACTGCCCAGACCACATTCAGAAGTAATTTATTAGGTAGTCACGTATTTTATAGTCAGTGCTTACTGATACTTGGGCAAGAATACTCTAGATGAATGGTTTTGTATGTGCACAGATCAAATACTTAGGAACAGTAGGAATAGTTTGATGTCCCAAATGCATCAGATTCTCTGTTTGTAGTGGAAGGGAAATTTGTGCATCAGGATTGAATCTGGAACATATTGGGTTTTCTTTGCTTATGCAGGTTAATATCACACATTACTAGATTCCTTGGATTCCTACTTTATTTTATAATAGACTGAGTAGAAAGAAGGGGACTTCAGAAAATAATGCTATCTTTCCTGAAAGAGATAATCAACAGATTTGTCTGAACATCATGCTATGCTCTTTATGTAAGGACTTCTTTAGAATTTATTTCTGGAAGAATTTATTATTTATATTTATACCCATTTAAAATAAAGGATATAGTAAATAAATGCTAGATACATTACCTGAAGTTGTTTTAAATAAATCTTCCTCAGAAACTTTACCTGAATTATTGTGAAAATGAGTCATTGGAAGATGTAGGTCTCAATTTGTACCTTGGGGGTTTTGAAGAAGTACCCATGTGAAAAAGCAACTAAACTGTTGCTGGTAGATTTAAATAAACCACTGATCGTGTTAGGATATATACTCTTCTGTAAGAGCTAGTTCTAATGATGGGACTCTCAAAGCAAAGGTGTGGCTCTAATTAAATTTTAATGCTTCTCCTGACTGAAAGAAAAGCCTGTACTTGACACAGAAGTAGCAAAGGCCTTTATGGTAGAGATAGATATTAGCTCTACATTCTATGCAACTAGAATATAATTTTAAGAGGTAAAAATACTTTGCAGAATGGACGTCTGCCTTGAGGTGTCAGAAATTGCCATCATTGACACCCAGTTTTACACTGAAGATAAATCTTTGCCTTGGCCGTTCTCAAAGAATCTGAATGAGGTACTTCATTTTAAAACATGAATTGATCATTAACAGATGGGTTTGTAGCAGAATGCCAGCAGTGGAACTTGGTATTCTCTGTATGTTTAGTAATCACTTACTCTGGGATATGGATTACTACTGAGGTTTTTTGGTTCTGAAGCCAGAGACTGTGAGCCTTCCAAAGGCTGTTAGCCAAGAAGGCTATTTACTGAGGAAATTAGGTTTGCTACTGCTTTAGCATCTGAAAGTTTTCTCTTGTTCTGTAATTGCTCAGCACTCAGCTGTAGAAAGTCAGTCTATAATTCATGACAGATTGTTGTGTAGGTGCCCAGATTGGTGCTGGGGTAGAGCCATCCAGGTAGCTGCTGCTTTTCTCATTGAATATCTCTTGACATTCCAATGTATTTTGCTATTCAGAAATGCAATTGGAAAAATCATTAATGCTACCTGATTGGTTTTGAATTCTCTAGCTTTTCTATCAGTAATTTAGAAGAGGATCAAAACTGTATAACCAAGAGCAGCCATCAAGGGGTATCCAAACAGGAGTCTTACTGTGTTTAAACAATGTATTAGGAAAGTGAAACAAAAGTTGTTGAGAAAAAGGTACAGCTGTTTCACTGAATTTTGCAAATGATTGCTTACAGTGTCCAAGGCACACTTCTGTTCTCTGTGATCTGCAGTAATAAAGTATTAACTCTTTGATATGCATCAGCTATTTCACTTGTTTAGCTTTTGAAGTCATGCAGTGTTGGTCAAGGTTCTGTGGACCTAGTCTATGGAAGTCTTTTATAGCTTTTTGGAAACAATATAGTCTGAGTTGACCTTTTAGCATGATCATTTTAATATGTCAGGTATTTATAGAACAGGAAAACGAGCAATTTATCGGTGTTCAGTACCTGACCTTCGTTGTAGTTGAAAGAAAAGCATTTCTACAAGTATTGTTAAGATGATATGTTAGAACAGACGAAATTTTCTTCTGACCTGATCTGTTATGACATGTCTATAGGCAAAATGCGTTCCAAGTAATTGCTGTGGATGGGGTTTGCAGTGGAATAATTCAGTGTCTCTCAGCTGAAGACTGTATTGACTGGCTACAAGCAATAGCAAGTAACATTTCCAACCTCACAAAGCACAATGTAAGTATGGATCCAAGTAAGCCAGAAGGTTTCCCAATCATATTTGATTTTAACTGTCATAAAAGCCTAATGGGTTCACCCACAGAATTATCTGCATATAAACAATGCTCGAGGCTGTCTGAGAGAAGTCAACTCAAGTTTGTCATCAAATCAGGCTTCGTGAGAAATCACTGAATGGGAAAATATTCTTCCCTGCAGTCATATAGTTTACTTCATCGCTATCAGTTATTTGCTTCTTAGCAATACCAGCTAGGATTAGAAACAGAGACCAGACACACAGGACAAAGCCAGGTGTAATGGGTAAACACATATAAAAGCAAAAAATTTTGCACTTGAGTATTCTACTTATATTCTCTCAGATTTCCTTAAATTTGCTTTAGCTTCCCAAATATGCTTCTGCATTTGCTTTTTCTTCCAAACACAGGGAATGCATTGAAGGAAGTTGTATTTCTTGGAGATTTATATTCAACATGCAAAACTATGTTCCATCTGGCAACAATTTGTAAATATCATTGTATTATAAATACATGACAGACATGAATTTATCCACCATCTGCAAGCTTCCATGCAGTACATGCCAACTTTATGGCTATTTATTCATCCTTACAGTGCTGTTGCTGTATAGAACCTTTCTTTTCTCGCTAGGCATCCTGACAAATGAGGGTGCTGTTTTATTCTCTTGCCATCTTCTATATCAGACTTAATGATTCTTATTACCTAAAGTAGTATATTTGTTTACTTGTAAAAATAGATAGATACACCTATATTGTATCTGATAATGCTTTATGTAGCATTGAATTTTGGTAATGCACTGTGGTTACATGATATTTTTTAGTGTTTCTAAAATGAGTACAGTTTATAATTCTACACTAGTTTCCATAAAATACAGAAACAATGTATCTGATGTTTTATAAGATGGAAATAGTAAATTACACAACTATGATGCCAATCTTTCTTTGTATTTCTTTTATCCCTAAGACATCCCATAAAATATCTGTGAGATTTGGGGCTTCTGTCAATTATCCATTTTTCTAGTTTTAGAACTGTCCTAATTGTTCATACCTCATATGAATTTATGGAAACCAATGAGAATCTCTTTCCTGTAATATACTCTTCTCTTAAATTGTTAGTTGCCAAAAAGAATTAATTAATTGACATCATATGTGATAAGTAAATAGAAGAAACATCAGAAACACAGAGGGGAAAAAAACCCTGTTGCTCAGGACAGTGATTAGATGTGATTAGAGGTTCCTATATTTTCTTTCTTTACAAGATGGCTATTGACATACCCATACTGTTGATGTTAGCATTTTTTCTCTGAGAGAGGCATTTACTCACAATCATTGTCCCTTACTGTGGCACCCAGTTCCAAAAAAAACCAAAGAGAGTACAGGACTTTATTTGAACTTTTGGACAAGTTGAGATATATTTACTCTTCTGATTTTTAGTTTCAACTAACTTCTTATTTTTTTTAGAGGTTGTAGAATTTAATTTGTTTCATTTAAATACTGTTTAGCTCATAGACAAATTAGCTTACAGACTCTTTCTCACATGTAATCTTTGAAAAATACCTCAGCAGATGCAAACAAGGAAGACTATAAAAACTAAATTGTTTACAAAAGCATTTCCTTTGTTGGTGTGTCAAGTTTGGACTCTGCAGATTTAAGTGGGATTTATCTTGCCTAACTTTAGATGTCTGAAAGCAGAATTTCTGAAGAGTGATCCTTACAATTTACTTTCAACATCTATTTTATGGTGAGATTAATTCCCTCGGGACATATCTTTCTTTCCTTTGACTGGTAAGGGACCCTAGGGTGGTGAGTTCAGACTTTGATTCCTGAGGAAATACGTATATCCTGTCACTGGTGTCTTTGAGGGACGGAGAAGGTTTATCTGAATAAATCTACCAAAGAAATGCCTGGATATTTTGACAAAGCAGCATACTACTCTCAACCAGAAAATCTGAATTATTTTACTTTTTCATACACAAGATGTCTAAGATGTCTAAAATAATCATCTGATGGTTCAAACTGCACAAATGTGTGTGGGAAAATCATGATTTTCTCTTGCTATGTTCCCATATGTATCTTATAGTTGTGAAATGTAAGTCCCTGGCTCCAATATCGCATGTTTGAGCTGTAGTTCAATTAAAATTTTATAAGGATAATGTCAAAATCTATTCTGTCATGATCTAATATGTCCATATCTGACACAAAGGTGGTGTGACTCAATTGCAGAAGCATCCGTGTAGCTAGTATCTACCAGAGAGCAAGAAGATGCCAAAAAGGCAGGAGTAGAAACAAAACCAAAACATCTTGACATCATCATCTTTGAAAGGCAGTGTGGCTAACTGAATATACAACTGAATATACATAATGGAGGCTGGAAGATGGTATCTGAAGGCAAACATGTTTTACCTGCAGTGGTTAGTACAATGTGAGATAAAACTTGTATTATCATGCAACAAGATAGTTACAGTTTTAATACGGTGGTATAGAAAATTATATTCTGACTATTAAAGAGATTAAATAAAAATATTCAGTATGCTGACTCATCTAGTTGACTCCCTTTAAAATTTTCATCAAAAGACAGACTTCAGGTACGCACTCTCTTTGTATTCAGAAAATTAGGACTAGTGTTCTTCAGTGTTTGTAGAATCCTGAGAGTGATATCACTAATTTTCATTTCTTTAGCTCCCCAGAAACTGTGGAAAGATTACGTATGAGATGAAATATACCCCTTTAAAATTACAAAACATGAATTGACTTGTATATACTGGTATGTAGCCAAAATGCTTAATATAGAAATTCACTGTTGGAAATGACTTGGTATCACACTATAATTAATGATTTGATGAATTCATAAAGACTATTCATTTCTGAATAAGGTCAACTTCAGTCACTTGATCTGCATCTCTGTTAAAAATGCATCAGTTTTAGCAATAACATCAAAAAACAGGGGTAATATTAAAACTAAAGGTTGATCTAAGCAGTCTTGAAATGAAGTTCATCTGAAACCTGAATGTTAAAATGAACCTAGACTTGGGAACTCTAATTCTTCTATGAATTTATGAGGTAGGAGAGGGTTTTTACCTCTTTTTGTTGACAGTTTGGATGGCAGGCCAAAGATGATTAGAAAGGGAACAAGCTTCTGCTTCTACCTTTTCTTACTTGTGTTCCAAGTAGGAATTTTCAGCTCTGCTCTTCTAATTCAACTATGAACTATTGGTCTTTCCATGAACTTCTAAACTAGTATTATTTTCTGTGGTAATTGATACTGATTTCTATTCTTTACCATCAATTTAGTTAAAGAATTTTATGATGACAATATCTAATAGGTCATAACTTTTAAAGAAACTGCACTCTGGAAAAGTCTAAGAAACTCTCCAAAACCATGGTGCAGTTTTCAAAGGGCTTGAAAGCTAATTTTTTAATGGCTAGCAGGGATAAATTTTACCCAAGGTCTTTTTCAAACTTAATTCAGCTGAAAATTATTTGGTTGTCAAAATATTCTATTCAAGTGCTGCCAAAAGGAAGAAAAAAAAACAAACCAGAACCTTTAGGTCTTTGTAACAAAAGAATAATAAAAAAATACATTGCAGTTAGCATCTTCTAGAATATAGTTTAATAGAGTCTTTGAGTATTTATCCTCATGACCTAATATTTGTCACTTTCCAGTTTTGCTGTACATAGTATTAAAAGTCTTACAGCAGTGAATAATGCATAATAAAAATATTACTATCTATATTACTATAAATTACCAATGCACAGTTCTGAAATACAATTTAAGAGATAATGTTCTGAGAGACAATAAAATCAGAAGACCTTTTTAAATACTCATCAAACAGAACCACAGTTTACCTGTTAAATATAAGCCTTAAAATAAAGCCAAATTACTGCAGAAAGAATATTTTTGCAATTTTATATATGATACTGTCACACAGCAAAGCATCCCCGCACTTTTTCTGATTCATACAATTTTGTGTGGAGTCAAATTAAATTGTAGCGTCGCACTAGTATTTAAATAAAAGCAAAACATCAGAATATTCAATACATTCTTTAACCTCTGTAGGATGTATATTGAGCTCTGAACCTCTCTCTCTTCCTTTGTCCCATTATTATTGAAGGCTTAAGTTGACATGCTATAATAATACCACTATTTTTATTTTAAAGCAAGGTTAGCTTGTTTTCACATCCTTTTCCTCTTACTTTCTTTTAAAATAAGGGGTTACATCAAAAGCTTTGCCTTTCTTCCACAACCAATTAAGTAAAATAAATAAATAAATAAAGTTGAAATGCACTCAAAAAGCCATTAAACACCTCAGGGAATGCATTATTAGTAGGCTAATGTGTTGAAAGCACTTTCTCCATTTGGTTGTCTTGCTTCATAAAGTGCTGTAGACATCCAGCGCATTCTGGTAGTGCACAGCTTATATTCGCCTGAGGAAGAGAACAGACTCAGAGGAAGAGGCAGAGGGCTAGGGGAGAAGGCAAAAATTTCAGTCATTCTGGGACAGTTTTGAGACTTTGGGGCAAACAAGCCCAGCTGACAGGGAAATAGGAAAAGCAACAAATGACCACTATTCAGAATGTGCTGTGGAGATGAGCCCTAAATCCTTGAACTTGCCATTTCTCTGCTAACAAAAAGTGTTATGAAACTCTGTGACATGTTTCTTATCTCCTAAAAATACCTCATGTAATTAAGTAACAGGCATCTGTGGGGAGAACCTTAGAAGTCTGAAATTACAGCCAGGCTGATCACATGTGTGGGAATCAACATGATTGCAGGGTTGTTTTGGTTTGGGTTTTTTTTCACCAATTTGTTTATTTCAGAAAATGAAATAATGACATACAAAACTTATTTCAAAGACTAGCATTGAAGTTATGAAGTCAAGTTTGAAAAATTGAGAAGCATCTTGTTTCATTCTCATTTAACAATGCATAGTACTCTGTAACTTAGGGTACTGAAGAATTATTAATTTCTTTTGGAGATTTTTACCTTTTTGAACTGCTTATAATGACTTATAATGAGGTTATAATGCTTATAATGTGGTTTCTGCTCTTTTCTATTTTTTTAAATAGGTTCAGAATTTTTTTGAACAATATTACAGACTGAAAAAAAGGTATTTTCCTAATTGTACCAATCAGGAACTTCAGAATCTTAGAATCATTTTGTTTGGAAAAGACCTTTAAGATCATCAAGTCCAACCATCAACCTAGCACTGCCAAGTCCACCACTAAACCATGTCCCTAGGCACCACACCTACACATCTCTTAAATACCACCAGGGATGGTGACTCAACCACTTCCCTGGGAAGCCTATTCTGGTGCCTGACAACCTTTTCAGTAAAGAAATTTTTCCTAATATCCAATCTAAACCTCCCCTGGCACAACTTGAGGCCATTTCCTCTTGTTCTATCACTTGTAACTTGGGAGAAAAGACCAACGCCCACCTCACTACAACCTCCTTTCAGGTAGTTGTAGAGAATGTTAAGGTCTCCCCTCAGCCTTCTTTTCTCCAGACTAAATATCCCCAGTTCCCTCAACCACTCCTCATAAGACTTGAGCTCTAGACCCTTCACCAGCTTTGTTGCCCTTCTGTGGACATGCTCCAGCACCTCAATGTCCTTCATGTAGTGAAGGACCCAAAACTGAACACAGTATTCAAAGTGTGGCCTCACTAGTGCCAAGTACAGGGGAACAATCACATCCCTAGTCCTGCTGGCCACACTACTTCTGATACAAGCCTGGATGCTGTTGTGCTTTTTGGCTACCTGGACACACTGCTGGCTCATATTCAGCCAGCTGTCAACCAGGTGCTTTACCGCCAGGCAGGTTTCCAGCCACTCTTCCCAAAGCCTGTAGCGCTGCATGGGGTTGTTGTGACCCACATGCAGGACCCGACACTTGGCCTTGTTGAATTCCATACAACTGGCCTTGGCCCATTGATCCAGCCTGTCCAGATCGAGGGATCTGCAGAGCCTTCCTGCCTTCAAACAGATGAACATTCCCACCCCAGTTGGTGTTATCTGCAAACTTACTGAGGGTGCACTCGATCCCCTCATCCAGATCACTGATAAAGACAGTGTTTCACTGTAGTAAAGTGAAACAAAGGAAAATTTTCTTTACTGCATTTCTGTAATCACTTGAGACAACTTTGATCTTAAATAACCCGAACTTACTTAGAAAGTAACATAGTTCCATTGACTTCTTTGCAATTGCCTGATTTTCCACCCTTTCTGATACTGTTTCAGGTTCAGAATCCTATAAAAGTTATTGTTCATGAATTAAAATTTTAGTCTAAATAGTTTTCTTGAATTAATTTAAGAACTTGCTGGCAAAGAGTCAATAAAAATAGACTCATCAGGGAATACAGCTGCCTTAAACATGAGAGACTTTGTTTTTCTGGATGTGTCCTGATTCTTCAATATGAAGAAATTTGAACTTTGCTAGTAAGTGTAACGGAGGTCCCAGAAATGCAGTATTCTTCATAGAATCCTGAACTTCATTAAGATGATTTCATCCTGTAAAAAGAACAATATAAGATCATGGAATTAACCCCTATTATTAAGACTAAGGGAAAAAAACCTAAATTGCTTTAATGTTGTGTGTCTGTGTGTATATGTACATATACATACAAACATGTATACAGAGAATAAGATTTAATAGGTGTTAAATGTTCAGAAGGACAAATATATTAAATCTATTAAAATGTATAAAACTTTTTTTTGCTTCATTTATTTCTGAAATAAAACCTGTAATCCTATAATGTCTCACAAGGTATTAATCACATATATTTGATAGATATTAAAATGACTATATATTTTTATATTTGATGCAGGTGATCAATTCTTTATTCCCCAATTTTGTTTTTTATGAGGCAATTATCAGTTATGCCTAGGTAGTTTGCCCAGAGAGTACTTTGTGACTGAAGTACACATACTGGGGTCCTAAATTCTATTCTGATACAAGATCTCCCATGATAGGAAAGGTAGTCACTAATTTTTAGATATAGAGAATAAGGAATTGATAAAGCGCTACTGGCAAGGAGTCAACCAGGTAGTTAAAGAATGCCTGTTCATCTCACCTGTGGCTACTTAATGGTTCAGTATCATAAAATATAACATAAAATGCAGCTGGGGAAGGACTTGATGCATGTTAATCCTTACACTTACTTTTAGCTATGTTAGCAGAAAGATGATGTAGGGTCAATGCAGGTACACAATTTAGCTCTTTAGCATGATAAATTCCAGTTTTATTCATGAGGCTACCTTTCAAATGTCATAAGACAAACTTTATTTCCATTTCAAATTACTGATAGATATTCTACTACTCTTCCAGTGTGATGCATTGAATCCACATAGAAGATCAGTAAAAAGAAGTTTTGTAGCCCATTGTGTCAATAATACACTAATCATTTAAATAGCAGGATAAGGTGTTTTTTTCTTTAGATCAAATTGTTCATCAGTAGCTTTGAATACGTGCAACTAATATATGTAGAAGTGATTTATTTACATGTTTCATAGGTTTCCTGTTTGTACAGACAAGGAGTCTTAATAAAAAATCAGAGTAAAATAATATATATCTAGATTCCATAAATGTTTATAAGTCTATCAGTGAATGATCACACAAACTTATGGCAGTTTTCCCCAGGGAAGAATCTGTTATTTGCCTCGCAGAAAATATTGTTTTCATTGTGTTCATTTTCTAAGGTAGTTTTGTAAGCTAATAACAAGGATGAAAAACTTCCTATGGCATGTCAACATGCTGCAGCTTCTTACATAGTTCAGCCAATGTAACATTGTCTAAGGAGTTTTAGCAGTTCTTCTCTGGTATCTGATTGCCAAGGAATTAGACTTCCTTTTTTGTTAACTACTTTTTTGTAAAAACACAGAAATTCAACCTAACTTAGTTAAATTAAGTCATCTTACAGAAATGCTAGGTGTTTTTTCCTTGAGAAGGCAAGATCCTCTCTGTCTAAACTCTTTATATAGTCAATGGATAGAAGAAAGTGTCTTTGAGACTTGAAGAAAATGAACCAGTACTCCTAACTTAAACACTTACTTCTATCCCATTAACTATATAAGGAATGCAGACATCTCCAGAGGGTAATTCAATCTCCTTGAATTAAGTACCTACCTCTCCCACTTCTAATAGGAAATGGCAAGAGTGTACTTCAGTGTAATAGCCTACAGGTGGGAAGAGTCACCCTGACAAGACAGACAAGAGCTCTGTCTGCTATTTAGCCTGCAGTCTTAGTGCCATCTGTCTTGCCCCTGGCCAAAGGATGTCTGGAGACAAGAGCAGGGCTGAGACTCTGCTTCTCCTTCCGGAGGCTGTTATCTTTGCCATCAATCGAGCCACATGTAAAATTCATGCCAATGCCATTTAGCTGAAGGCAGGGCTCTCATCCAGGCTATCCAGTAAAATTCATCTGGTAGGAGTATTGCTTAAGTGCCGCAGATATGTGCTTGTCTTCTTCAGCCTGAGTACTGTGTGTCCCATGTCATGGGTGGGTACTCTGATATTACCTACCATGACCAAACTGGGCACAGACACTTCATTCCCTATACTACAGTGCAGCTTTTATTTTTGCAGTTTTTTAAACCCAACTCAGTCCACTAATCTAGTTACCAGTGCAATCTCCCAAAACAGTTGTTTTAGCACAACTAAGAGGCTGGGAAATTAGGGTGGCTATACAGGCAGGAAGAGAGAAGTCAGCACAAACTTCTTCAGTCAAGTTTGCCATGAAAGAACGGTCAGTCTTCAGCTGAGCAAATGGGGGTTTTCTGTATTTGTGAATGTTGTAGTCAGATAAGCCAGCTTTATTCTTTTCTCTTCTGTCTTCTTAGGTCTTCCTTTGCAATCCATGAACGTTTAAAAAGCTAACAAGGATGACTCTCAGGTTTTGAGATCAAGTTAAAATTCATGCTCATTGAGATGCTCTTAGATCATAGGAGGTGTTCCCCACAATTTTGGAGTGCTGAGGCTTCTTAATTTGTGTAATAATTATTACTAGTCCATGTTGCTGTAGGGAAGCCAGGTGGATGCAAAACATTTTTTTTCCTTTATGAGCAATGGACTTGCTCATTGTTGAATAAAGAGTGTAAATAAAAATATTTATTGTTTCTTTTTCCTATTTGCCTTCCATTCATTGTGGCTGCTGCTCTCCCTTCCCAGGGATGTACCTGGGGAAAATAATAGCCTTAATATTGTAAAGGGAAAATAAAAATTTTACTGGACATTTCTAGATATATATTTGCTTAATATTTCCTCATTGGTATACCAACCTATAGCTGCTGTGTAGATTTAGAAAAAGTCCTATTAGTGCCCATTCTATTGCTTTGCTATCCTATTCAGAAAAAAGAAAAAATATTCCCGTGGTACTTATTTTTTGGAAAATCTTGGATTTTATTGGATAATGTCCACTGAATTGTGAGTATCATTTAAATTAAGACCATTCATGAAGAAAGGTACTGCAAAAGAAACAAAGGGAACTGACATTCAGACACCTATTTTAGTGTTTCAGATTCCCTTTTTGCTGTACTAATATTATTAGCCACTTCCATGAATTATCTGAGGTGTCACAAAGATTTTTCTCTTTGTGAGTTTTCCTGAGACACTCAAGATGTCTGCAAAGAAACTCTTGAAGTTTACCATTGTAAGAAGAGTTGTAGAAATGCAAATGCAATTAAGAAGCAAATCTTGAAAGGCATATGCTTTATAATTGTTGAATTTTACATGAATGAACAATGACTACATAGATGTTTGGGCTTTCAGCAGTGAGCTGTGTCATTCAACTCCACATATTTTTAGAGGGAGTAAATATATTTTTTCCACCTGTTTTGTTCTTTGCCATGCAGAAACACACAGGCTACTTACAAACTCATATTTTGGTAGCATGTGTATTCTATTTAAATGTTTGCCTCATTTTGTACTAGTAGCAATACTAATTTTAAAGGGGTTTTTTTGACATCACAAATAGGGTGTTTCACAAGAAGAAGTATGTCCTCAGGCTGACACAATTCCTACAGAGTTGTGGAGCTAAACAGTCTTTTTCAGTTCCTCTTTAAATAATTGATAAATTATAGTCTCTGTGCATGTTTAACATCAGAATTATTTCCTTTTGCACCAGATTAACACAAGTGGATCTTGATATTGCTGTATAAACATAATTATAAATTTTAAAATACTGTAGCAAAAAAGAAAAATTCTAAAAGGCTTTTGACAAGCTGTTTTAAACAAATTATTTTTAAAGTTATTTGCCTGATGAGATAGTGAGTATTCCTCTCCTGACTATTTAGTGAAGTATGCCTGTGTCTTAATTAAGCTAGTTACTCTTGCTGCAGCAGTATGGAGATTAGCATATTCATTTACCAAACAGTAACCATAAATAGCATTTTCATCTCAAAATGCAATGAGAAGAAGTCAGGAAAATATAGTATGCAATTTGAATTAAAAAAGAATAGTCCCTAGGTCTGGATAACAACTAGAACTCTCTGAGGCTCGCAGATGGTCCTGCCAGTAAATTAAGTTGCCATTTACGTAGCTGAATAGGTTGCAGGCCAAACCTAGCCTAAAGCAATTATAGCTCTCTGACCTCTGTTTAGTCTTCTGATCCAAAACCCGTTTCCCATGACCGTTGTAAGTTCATAGAACAAATCACAATTTATGCATGTTATGCTTACATTTTTTTTAAACCCTAAAGACAGACTCACAGAAACTTCCCACTTGCACCTGATTATAATACCATCCAATCTTTATGTGACTTAGAAGGCAGTTTGCAGCTTGACCAAGTCATCAGCAAATAAAAAAATCAACTTGCCACATTACTGGATTTTGTAGTTCCACTGGCCATGTTGGTTTTATCTGTTCAAAACTACAAACTCCGAGGCATAATATTTTTTTTTTATTTGAATAGACAAGAAACCTTTAACTCCAGAAACATTAACCTTTCAACTTAAAAGAAATGTTAATTTCACATGTTGGTGTCTTCTATCCCAAGCATTAGAAGTCAAGAGAAGTTAATACTAATAATGGGATTATTTTCAACACCACCACTCTTTATATTAGCCTGTCATCAGCTTCTTAGCATTTCTTTATATTGTTTTTGTCTGTTGCTCTGTTTACTGCTGTTATCTCAGTAGTATTTCTGGTAGATCACAGGGAAGTCTACCAAGACAGTGTTACCAATACTAAAGAACTTCTGCATTTTCATATATGAATATTTGTATAATAAAAAATAAACAGGTAGCCATATTTTCTGTAAGATACATACTCTACTAGAAAGAAAAGAAAGTGCAAGAAGGGACATGGCTAAATAATGAACTCGTAATTAGCCTAAAACCGAGGAATGAAATAGAAGAGTAGAATTTGTTACTAAGAGTGGGCTTGAGAGATATCGCATGAATATATAGAACCAGAAAGCTGGTAGGACTAGATGAGATTTCCTCAGCTGGGAAGCAGTAAGGGTGAAAATAAGTAGTTTTGACATACACCAATGATAACAGAGAGGCCAAGGAAAGGGTTGGTTCAAATGCATATTGGAAAAACATTATTGGTAGACAATGACAAGTCAAATTATTTAAGTGTGACACAATAATATTGGAACATGTTAAAGACCAGACAGGTGACTTGTTATACATTAACGGGAAGAGTTTTAAATATATACATTCTCTATAATTCCAACTGTGTCCATAATAGTAAATTAGAAATTATTAATTTTATATAGCTTAGATCACCCAATGAATATGATTTCAAGGTAAAAGCTGTCTTTATATAGCTATGACTTCATTACTATTTATTTCAGTCATGACCAGCTCTAAACTAAATGTTTTGGAAAATGTTTTGTATGTGTCAATACCCACCTAATTACGGTTAAGAACAGTTAGTACTCATAGTGAGAGAGTAATTCTGTATTTGATATGGGAATTGCTGCCTTCATTCATCTTTGGGATTTTTTTCTTTTTGGGCTTTGAGCTTATGCTCTCACAGCAGCCTGTACTTTATGAATAGGCATGATATTATTCAGGTATTTAATTGCCTTATTCAGTTCTGAATTTTCCACATAACACAACATTCTGATATATGTTACTATTTTAAGTGTTATTATAATAATATCAAGTTTATAGAGCTAATTCCCACACCATTACAATATATGACAATGTAACGACAGACAGTTTTATTCATTATACATCTTGGTTTGATGCAAGTTTTGTGTTCTTCTACTCATGTCATTGTCTTCATGGTTTATTATACCTTTTCTAAATTATTTGTTTCCTGACTTCTCTTTTAACTATAGTGCTGTAGTAATTTTCTGAGCACGTGTGCACCATGACTTTTTCCCTCAGGAAAGATAATTTCCATGATTGATAACTAAAAGTCACTAGAGTAATGAGAGAAGGCATTGTGGAAATCTTAATAATTTAATTTATTCCAATAATTTAAGTTTCATAAGGACGAGTCTTCCTTTGATTATTTTTTATTGTTGACACTTCAAGAATTTGAAACATGTTGATATCTTGAAAATATTTAATGCTATTATTTGCATTTATTAACTTATGACATCATATTTTCCTTTGGACTACAAGAACATTGATATAGCAAAAATCTATATTTTTGACTAAACAATCTCTGACTGATAAAATGCAATTTCAACAGAGTTGCTGTTCTGAAATCTACAGACATAGATGAACTTTCAATGAAAGATCTTAAAAAAATTCTATTGAATTTTATATACTATGTGACAACTCTCACTCATGTAGGAATATGTCATTTTTAAATTAATTTGAAATTTGTTTTACCTTTTTATTTTGTTCTCTGTTGAAAAATGGTTTTCTAGGATGTTATTTATCCAAGTATAAGGCAGTTAAATTCTATAAAAGTTCATAATTTTCTCATAGGCAAGTCTGAAATGCACAGTAAAGCAAAAGTCATCTTCAAATTTACTTGTAGTATCATTCATGCTTGCCTTAGTCATTCTTAATTCCAAGAAATTAGTAATTCATGAGAGGTTGGGGAAAATTCTGTTGATTCTTAATTATTCAAACTCTTCCTTTTTAAGTATTATAAGGTCACATCCAAGGCAAGAAAAATATGCCATCTATTACTACTATGTCAATTTAACATTATTGTTGCCAAAATTGAAATAGTCCTCAAATGTAGTTCATTAAAAAAACAAACAAAAAACCCAAACAAACAAACAAACAAACAAAAACCCACAACAGTCTGAGCTTAAAAATTAATTGATTTCTGCAAAAAAATTGTGCCTTACCCTTTTTGGTACTTTGACATGTTCTACCCCTTGACCTGCCTTTCAGCTATGGTCCCACACACACACCTCTCTACACTTGTATATGACCATGTTGCTCAGTATCTGAGCATTCCTTTCCAGAAATACCAGAAATACTTGAGAAAACCAGTATTTATGAAGACTTTTGCTTAGCATTTTATAATTAATTCTTAGTTAGGAGGTGAAAGAGAGAAGGAATAGATTTCTTTGAAAGGGAACTAAATTCACGACTTTTCAAGCTAATGACAGCAGCTTGTTAAGAGAAAGAAGGTTATGGAGAGTCCAGTCTTTTCTACTTAAGGCGAGCAGAAGCTTTATTGCAAAAGTGTTTCTCATTGAAAATCAGCTCAGAGTGTAATTGGATACAGTGTTAGAGTGAGTTGGATTAATCTGCATGCAGAGTACAGTGAACACCATTGTGTATAAGGAGGAGGGACCAGAAGTATTTTACAAAATATGAGCACATAACCCTTAAATATAAAATTACTGCTAAGTAATTTTGTAGTGTTTCAAGTGAAATTTAAAATGATTAGTTATACAGATCAATGATGAGCTTTCAGCAGAAACAAGTACTGAAAACTAAGTTTTTTATACGTATCTCACAGTGACATATGAAAATACTTAATTATTATTTTTGTATCAAATTTAGCAATTGTGTTAATACCTGGTTCAGTATCATGTGACCCTAATGTCCTATTTCATATTTTGTCAACCAAATTATTTAAGTAAAGTAGTACCAGGTGATTTTTTTGGCTTACTCACAAGCAGTTTGTTATCTGGTGCTGTTAGTCAAATTGTCTCATAAATATTTGTGTTCTTCCTGCAAGCACCAAAAGAATAAAGTGTGTAATTCTTTAAACAGAGAAAGTGAAATGTGACACAATACAACAAAGACTCCCGTTCCTATAATTTTATTTTTAATCCACTCAAACTAAGTAAACATACTTGGGTTGATGGTGGGGTGGAGGAAGATATAATACCTGTAAAGACTACAGAAAGCAACTTTAGCTTCATTCCCTCAGGTGAAGGTATTTGTCTATGCCACTAGCAACTGGCCAATTTATTGAACTTTGCCAGCAGGAATTAATTTAGACTTATATACTATGGTATAAGTATTAAATGTATTTTAAAAATCACTAGCTACAGTTCTACAGGCCATTAGGTTCTGTCAAGAGGGTTAACTGTCTCATGTGTTACATATAATTGTGTAAAATTCCCCATTTCTTCTGCCATTTTACTACCCCTTTTGTCTTCTTAAATGCCAGAGTGTGAACTGCAAGTGTTTTCTCTACCAAAGCGAAGAGTCCTGAAATAATGCAAACCTTCACAAACTGCGAATACTTCATGGGCAAGGTCAGAAGCCTGCTGATAGGCTGAGAGCATAGGAACAAAATAGGTTTAGCTGCAGTCTTCAACAAACTGCCTCTCATTCTGTTTCAGTCAAGACAGAGTGAAAAGACCAGGTTGGCAAGAGGGACTTAAAAGGCAAGGAGCCATATGACTGACTAAAGAAGCAGCTCAAAAGCTGTGAATAGGACTTTAAGGGGGAAGGAAAATGAGGAAAGTAATGAGCTTCAACAAATATACCATGTACAGAACAAAGTGATGATGAGAATATAAATTCTGTTATGAGATATTTTTCTTCCAGCACTGTTAATGGTGCAAGTGGAAACTTTAGATGGGAACCAAACTATAGATGTCTCAATCCAAATCTTAAATTGAATTTCTAGGAGTTATGATTTGCATTAACTTTCCCAAAGAAGGATGAGGAGGGAGGAGGATGCCTCAATTGGAGCGTATCTGCTAGAGAAATCTCTTAAGAAGAAGGTAGAGGAATTGCATGAGAAAGCTGTCAAACTAAGTGAAATTTGGAATTGGAGGGTATGGATAAGATCTCCCTGGCAACAAGCCAGGGAGATCCACAATAGAACCTACTGTGAATGAGGAAAACCTGTCTATCAAGAAGTTTCTACTTGCAGGTCTTCATAGGGAAATAGTCGCTTCTCAGGCAGTGTGATACATTACAATGCTGTCCACAGTAACAGAACTTTCAAGCTTAATGACAGAGTGAAGAAAAAATAAAATGAAAACCTGACAGGCTGGAAAAGCTGTGAGATTAACGATCACCTTTCCCATGAGGAAGAGATCTATTGGTCATGAGTGACTCACTCCTGTGGGTGATGAAAAGTTTGGTCTAGTGACTGGACCTAAAATTGTGGGAAGCCTTCTGTCTCCCAGGAGCTTAAATCTGAGGGATGTTGCCAAAGCCACCTAGCTAAATGACAATTAACTAAGGCTGCTCATTCATGTGAGGATGACCGATTTCAGTGTGACGCTAAGCAAATATAAAGTGACTATGAGAATCTTGGAGGAAGGCTGAGGGGGTCAGAACTGTTGTAATGTGCTACTCAATCCTCCTGGTCATGCAGGAAAAATGCTCATATGCAGAAGCAGTGTCACCAAAAAAGACTTTGGCTTCTTTCACAATAGCATGAACTTGCAGGGAAATACAGGGTGAAATGGAACTGCTTAGTCCGAATAAAAGATAGTGTTTCAACTTTAGAAAAGCTCCAGAAAGAGCATTCTTCTTTGTCTCTGTGATGAATTACAGGAGAAGTAATGGGCTTAAACTGCAACCAGAAAAAGTCTGTTGTGATACAAGGAATAATTCCAATGCTAAGTAGAGTTGTACTTGCTAATAAATAGACTCATAAGACATTGAGTGTGCCATCATGTACGAATGAATTGGGCAGACAGCTTTGATCTGTTTTGTTGCTTTTCAGCCATATGTTATTGAAAAATAGGGTGGAATTTCAACAAAATTTTCCTTGAATGTTGAGAATTCAGAGAAAAATAATAGAATATGTGTGCTGGAGGGCTCTGATAGCTTCTAGAGTCTAGTATTTCCAGCTGTAGAAGATAATAGAAGGTTTATATTTAAAGTATTTTGAATACAAATTACTTAGAATTCATAATTTAAAAAAGATTAGCTAGGGGAATCTGCATTTATTATATTTCAGATGGAAGTACTTGACATCTTCAAAGTAGGATTGTATTGATAGTTGCTAAGTACACTCCATCTTTACTCAGGAATCTATGTATGTTTTCTCAACAACAAGTAAAATGCATTTGAATACCTGTGAAGTATTCATATGGGTTTCTATTGCAAACTGTTTTTCTTTGGTGGATAGTAAAATTGTTTTAAATTGCAAATGAAAGAGGTAGTCAAGAGGGATGTATTTCACTATTTTGTGAGTAGACGTTTTACTGATGATTACCTACACCAGCTTTTTTACTCTTAGTATGATTCATACTGCAGTAATCATACTCCAATGAGCAACCACTATTATGATACAAACCACAATTATCCAGTTGCATTTCATTATCTGAAGCAATGCTTCTTGCATCTCCTTCGGGTAATTTTTTTTTGGTATTTTTTTAAATTCTTATAGTTCACAGTCTTTCTAGTAAATCTTCAGTAGAAAGACATATGTTTCTTACTTTCAGATGGGACCATACTAGCTTTTTCAGGCACTGGTTTTCAGTTGTTACCATTCTGTCTTTAATATTACACATGTTGCTGCTGGTGTTTTAATTATTGAGATTCACTGTTGTGAAACTGTGTTGTTTGTAACACAAATATCTTCTTTAAAGAAGAACAATAGCAATATTATCATTAAGGTAATGTCCAAACCTAGGAATAGGTGTTAAATATTTCAGGATTAAATTAAGCTATTCATCTGTTAAGGGAACCCTTTTTAAAAAAATCTAAGTAAAAGTAATTGCAGTCCTATTATTGCAACATCACAGATGTGTGAAGATTAAGTTCTGTTCTTTTGTCCTTAGGGATCCCACTATACTTTCATTTCATAGGCAGAAATCTGGTATTTCTTTGTAATATCCATCTATTACTGCTATACTGGTAGTGTTCAATGCATCACTGAATCCTTTTGAGTGAAAAAACAAATGAAAGAAGTTTGGTGATATGCAGGTCTGCAGTCATAGTTCATATGGCCATTTGTCCTTCAATTGTGCTCTTACATGCCATAAATTGATAATAACTCTCAATATGCAAATCTTTTCTTTCCATGCATCAGTTCAAGACCTGTGTTAGGAATGAATATTCTATTCAACTGATTTGTTTTTTGGGGGAGTATTCCTCAGTCTTAATAACCATCATTTATTGTCTCCAAAAGTATTTATCAAATATCTGCATGTATGGGAGCTCATGAAAACATGCAAGCTGGCTTTGTACAACTGGCTAATACAAGGGCAGTCAGTACAAGAATTTAAAAGGAAGCTTGTAGGATTATTGGACTACTTTCCAGATGAGACCTCAAGACTATCTCAAGCTATTCTTCCTCTACTTATATGTAGGATTCAAAGGAAAACTTTTAGTTTCTAGATGGATTTTGATGATCCATGAGAACTTTAGGTGCTAATAGTGAACCAAAACAACGTTCTATGAAGACAGGCTGAGGGATCTGGGGTTGCTCAGCCTGGAGAAGAAAAAGCTCTGGGGAGACCTTATAGCAGCCTTCCAGTACCTGAAGGGGGCCTATAGGAAAGTCAGAGGGGGACTTTTTACAAGGTCATGTAGCGATAGTATAAGGGGTAATGTGTTTAAACTGAAAGAGGATAGATTTACTTTCGATATTAGGAAGACATTCTTTCCTGTGATGTTGGTGAGACACTGGCACAGGCTGCCCAGAGAAGTTGTGGCTTGCCCTGCCCCCTCCCTGGAAGTGTTCAAGGCCAGATTAAATGGGGCTTTGAGCAACCTGGTCTAATGGAACATGTCCCTGCCTATGGCAAGGGGGTTGGAACTAGATGATCTCAAAGGTCCCTTCCAATTCAAATCATTCTACAATTCTGTGATTAACATAAGACTATCAGAGCATGGTTTCATGTTTATTTTCCAAAGTGCTCCAGATTGTAATGATCTTGCTACCTGTTCAGAATCACTGAACATCCCAATGGCATGAACTGTATTTGTTGCTTTAATGCACAGGATAAAGTTAAGAACTATTTAATGAATTTACATTCTTGTCAAACTATTATAATTAGCTGTAAATGAATGCAAATCAGCAGTTATGTAAGGTGAACAATTGATGAAGAAGGCTACAGAGTCTAAATTGTTTGGGGAAATCCAAATATATGGCCTACATAAACCAAAATAATAAAGTGTTTGTTTTCAATTGGAAAATTTTTGGTAAGTAAGGAGATCTGCAAAGTTACATAGCATTTACAGGCTGCAAGAACACAATAGATCAAGTCATCTGTGAAAATGTAGGTGAAGGTTCACTGTAGGTGAACCTGCTCCGGCAGGGGGGTTGGACCAGATGATCCTTCCAACCCTAGAATTCTGTGATTCTGTGATTCTGTGAAAATGTGAGAGGATCTGATCTATTATCTAAGTCAACGAAATACTGAGCAGGAGCTGCTGCCCAGTTATTTCAAATTTTGCCCTTCAGTCTTAGATGTTGCTGTAGGTACTCTGAGGGAATGGTCTCTATTAGGCACTCTTGTCCTGACCACCAACACCTACTATATTTTTGCTTCTTGCAGAGTACCAGTTGTGATACCTGAGCCTCACGCTGTCTTTAATCATCTTTCCCAGTATCACATTAGAACTGTAAGCCTCTCATTTCCAATACAGTTTTTCAGGAATAGGATAAAAACAAGCATGGGACGCAGAGTTTTCAAACATATGATTGCTTCTATTTAAATTTTTAAGAATTAGAAAAACCTGGAATCAATACCACTATCTCTAGATGCCCTTAAGAGTCAGGGCGGTGTGTGCTCATTGAAAGACACATTTCTTCATCATCTCATAAGGCTCCTGTGATTACATTGGAATAGCAAATTTCATTGAAATAAATTGTTAAAAAAGATGGAACAAACCCACAATAAATAGTGAGTTTGAGATTACACTTAAATATCCTCTTATGGAAACTGGAAATAATTATTGTAGTGCTATTTGCTCAAAGAAGTACTGAAATATTTACACTTAGAGGAGTGAGCAATTTAGCTCAGTTTCACCTGAATGTGAAAGTTTAAAACTCAACTTTTGTGAGCTTAATCAGCACCATTCCAGAAGAGGGCAACACTAATAGGGTACAATTCACACAAAAAGATAATAATATGGAAGGGTATTCTTCTGGATTACTGCTTCACCAGCATGAAACCAGTTCAATAAAATAAAGTAAAATTAAAAAAAACCTAAACAACCAAACATTACAATCATGCACACCTGAAGCCAAAGCCTGCCCATCTGTTCACCCTGCTGAGGAGTGATGTGTTCCATGTTCTTATTTGTTTCTTCTGCAGAGCAGGCACGGCCACACTGAAAACCATTCATTTGTGGTGGCAACGTCTAGTGCACAATATTAACTGAATTTGGCCATGATGCATTCTTCTCTGTCTCACTTCATATCATCACCCTGTCCAGTATTCTTCATGACTATGATGTCCTAACATATTTGGCCAGATGAATTTTTTGGAACATACCTAGTCATATGTGTTTGTACCCTTATCATGATCAATTTTACTTCAAACCATTGTTCTATGATATCTTCCACTAAAATCTATTCTTCCTGCCAGATATAGGAATAAATCCCAAAAGTCTTGAAATCTCTGTTTTTCTGTCAAAACTCTGTGTTTTTCATCCACCTTTTCCTTTAAGAAATCATGTAAGATAGTTGGTATCTTATAAAATGTGGATTAGTTTTATTTTAAACTTTGTCCAGCCAATGTCCTCCTCTAATGCTTCCCCTTAACACTGAAGAAAGGAGAAAGCTGAAGCTGATATATGTGCAAGAAAGGAAGGTAGAAATGTTCTTCTAACATTTTTGATTCAGGATACATTTGGAAATCATGTGAAATTGCTTGCCAGCATGTTCTCCACAGTGAGAATTATCCTTTGATAGCAAAACTGTGGGATGTCAGTGACAGACTTTACAGACTTGCTCAGTATTTACGTGAAAGATGCAAAGAGATTGCCACTGCAGCAAACAGTCTGTTTTTAAAGTCTTCAAAATACAGTGCCACTCCCATCTCTGCATATAGTTGTTTAGAGATGATACTTTAAGCACTGGAGGAAATTCAGTGGTGATTCTCCTTTTCTTCTAAAAAGGTGTCATAACTTCAGCTGAAGCAGTGTAAATGTTACACTGGTTTCAGGGCTTGGTTTGCTATAGAATTGATTCCTATTTGACAATGTCTTTAAATTAAAGATGTGTTTTACTCATTTGCTCATAGCTACAAAAACAAAGTTAATGTAAGAGATCAAAAAATAAATTATAGGTATTAGGTATCTGTCATGAATACACATGGTAGTTTTGTTAGGTTTGCTTAAAAGCTTTCAAGGCTTATGCTTAAAATGAAAAAGAACATTTCTCTTCTACTAATGGCATGAATGGATTTGTTCCACTCTTAATTCTCCTTGTATTAGACACTTTTGTGTCAGATAGCTCTCAGTGTTTACTTAGATGGAGTCATTAATCTGCAAGTCGAAATACAAACTCCTCATGAATCAGGGGTCGCAGACTGGTTTTCTCTTTACTTTTTACCTAGGGATATTGTTAAATGTTTTAAGAAAAAAATGTTTGAACAATTATCAAAACTGATACTCCACACTTGATTTTGCACCTAGGATAAAAGGGTAGGTTAAAGGATATTTCAAAGGCTATTCCAGACTAATCTTCCATCTTTCTCTAAGGAAATTAGTTTTTTAAAGCTTGATGTCTTTGGTGGATGGCAGTAAATTGTTCTGAATTACTTATATAGTTAAATACTCTAGTTTAAGTTATAGCTTCTAATCAGAAAGAAAGCAAAAGATGTAGAGTTGTAGATTTCAGAAAATATTTTGTATGTATTCTCCTTCCCTGTATTCTAAACAGCAGAATAAACCACACAGTGACCACAGAAATGTCCCATTATTCACGTGTCAAAGATTTCAGTCCCTTTGATGCAGGGGATTTAATCTTTATTTTACACACATAATTTAGAAGGGAGTTCTGATATATGTCTCTAAGATCTAATGGTGTGACTGAGCATTAATCTATTTCTTTATTCATTTTTATAGATTAAAAAAATCAACAGGAATTTTCCCGTAAACCAGCAGGTAAGAAAAAGAAAATTTTGGGTTGTTTTATGTATAATTCTCTTTTCAACTGTATTTAATTGTGTGGTAGCTGTGCATTATTCTAGCTCAAGAATTCTTTGTAGATCTTCTTTAGAGAGTACCTTGCTGCCTTGAAATAGGTATTTTTTTCTAAACTCAAAGGGAACTAGAATTTTTGATCAAAGTAAGGTCATGCTTAATATTTTCAAATTAACCTAAGTTTAATGCGTGCATATATATATACACACACCTTTTTTTTCAAATTGTGCCTTACCCATTTTATTATAAAAGGGGGAATAGGATTGTTATGCTTTACAGGATTAGTCTGTATTCATCAATGTTCTTCTAAAATTCTAAAAATGTATAAATTCTATTGTCCAAATGAAAGCATAAAAACCCCAATACTTGCCCAAGGCTGTGGAGCAGGCCAGTAGCAGAATTTGCAACAACCTGAATCATCTGACTGTCTCCAAGTTCATCCACTGACAGTCTTATATTGCTGGAAGGCATTGCAATGCCTTAAAAAAAAGGAGTCAGATTAATTGAATAGGAATGTTTTCTTGCAAACTACATCACGAGCACAATTGCTGCTCTTCTCTACAGCTGTGTATTGGATGAATGGATTCATGGAATGAAGGAACAGAGCTATGTGTCTTGAGAAATCTGTTCTTTCCACTTTTTTTCCACCTACAAGCAGCTCAAAGTTAAAGGCTAAAATTTTGAGGTTCTAGTTGCTAGAGTCCATAGTAAGAATGGACAACAGCCACACCTCTTCAAAAGGATCAGCATATATTTTAGAAAACTATATAAACAAAGCATGAATAAAAATATTCAGAGTAAAGCTCAGTACACTGTAAAGTGGCCAAAGATTTACTTGGAATATAGTGTTTCCACACTACAGTAATGCCATTAATTGTCCTGTGATATAGCACAACCACAGTTGAAAATGTGACCATTTTGTGTTGGGATACTTATCACAGAGTATATATCTAGTAAGTTAAAATGGCTAGTTAAAGTATGTATGTATTGTATGTCACAGCTATTATGTAACAGGGATTTCTTTTAAATAAACTTGTAATAAGGGGAAACAGAGAATCTGCTTCATCAAGGGGAACAAATTACTTCCTTGTAGGAGAGAAATACATGTAGGACTGAGCTGGAACTTTGACAGATTTGAGGAAGAAAAGTGCTTTTACCTCCCTTACGTCACACCTTCAGCCAGTCAACCTATTTTTCAGATTCCTTCCCTAGCACAGCTAGGAATAGTATATGGAATAGTAATATGGAATTGTTCTCAGTGTAACTCACAAGGGAGGGGGTATTATTATTTTGATTATTGCTTCCTTCTTGAGAAGGTCTACAATTCATAATAAGCAAATTGTAATAACAACTACTACTGCTATGTTATAAATAGAGTTAGATGAAATAAAACATAATAAACAATTAGGTACATTTTAATTTGCCCTTGATTCTTAATTCTTTGTCTGCACTACAGTTATTCAGATTTTTAGATACTTTTGTGTCACTCTGGCCTCCTGAAGTCACAGACAGAAAGTGCTTTGTCACATTCAACAATTGAAGACAGCAGTTGCATTTGGGCATTTTCAGAGCAGTTTCTATTACATCAGTTGCTGGCAGTGGCAAAAAAAATGTTCTTGTCTCAAAAGAAGGAAGGACAAAATGCCCAGTAAACAAAAATTAATTATTACCTCCATTTTCATTGTTGTGATTTACTCTGAATTTATCTCTTTGCTTTGATTAATGTAAAAAAGAGAGCAAAAATGCATATAATAGTTATAATATCCTACCAGGCTAACATTTTAAATCAGTGATCTCTGCTCGTTTGGAACTCTTGACATATGCAGTCAGTAAGGGATTTTCCTTTTCATTAGAATACCAAAGGAAAGCAAAAATAATTGTCTTGGCTTGAATAGCTTGTTGGTCATACTATCTGTTAGAGCAGCCTGCAATTAATACATTCTTGTCTCATCAGCATCAATCACCATATTCCAAAAGAATTACCATGAACCATTTCAAGTAAGTTAGCCAAAAGATCTAACTGAAAAAAGAGAGACTGAACAGATACTGGAAAAAAAATATGTTTATTGATCTGTGGATATCTTTACATTTTAGAGAACATTAATTTAAAAAATTCTAGATAACGTGATACTGAAAAAAATATGTTTTTTAAATATGTACTAAAAATAATACGATATCATAGACAAAATTTCCATAAATCCAGAGGAAAATTGAAATGAAAAATTATAAAAATCTCATAGCAGAGAGGCACGAAGAATATTTCAAGGTTTCAGCCAGAGACCTCTCTATTTGATCAGACAAGATGGGAGAGGAAACACAGTCATGTTTGGTTTTGTTGGAGCTCTGTTCAGCTGTTACACCGAGTACAGTAAATGTCAGCTCCTGTGAGAGCCATCATTAGGCAGGTGAGTTCTGAAAAGTGGCATCAAATTCCCTGCTAGCCCTTTCCAAATGCCAGGAAAACGCACCCTACCTCAGTAAACCATAGTGGTACATTGAGGACAAGAACTGCCCATTTGTTTTCCGTTTCCAGTCTCAACATTAGCCACCATGAATTTGTCCGTGTGCTGAGCTCAGCTGAAAATCAGGGAAATCAGCATTAGACAGTCTTTCATGCAAAATCTTCTGATCCTTCTCAGGGTGGGAAACCAAATGTATTGCCTCCAGCTTAATGGAAGTTTTACTACACACTATAACCCTCATTTGCTCTTTGGGTTTTATTGAGATTTGACATTTACTGATTGCTATGCCAGGAAGTTGAATTGGTCACGTCTGGTCTAGATCTAAATCTTAGTGTGGCCTTCAGTTCATCTCCTGCTGTCTTTGCATGTACAAGTAACTACAATGTTTATTAAATTGCAGTTGGAAAAGTTGTAACTTTCTGATTGCACTTTTAACTTATTGTACTCAACAAGCTAGTGGCCAGGGAGCTGATTTTCCATTTCATTGGCTTACTGTTATGTTCACAAATGCAAGGGTATGTAGCAATAGGGTGAGGGGTAATGGTTTCAAACTGAAAGAGGGTAGATTTAGATTGGATATTAGGAAGAAATTCTTTACTGTGAGGGGAGACACTGGCACAGGTTGCCCAGAGATGATGTGCATGCCCCCACCCTGCAAGCATTCAAGGCCAGGTTGGATGGGGCTTTGAGCAATCTGGTCTAGTGGAAAGTGTCCCTGCCCTGACCATGGCAGGGAGGTTGGAACTAGATGTCCTTTAAGATCCCTTCCAACCCAAACCATTCTATGATTTTATGAATAGATAGCCTCTTGCTTCTCTACTACACATTTTCATGGTTTCACATGAAACAGGGATTAGAATATCTTGGCAGAGCAGTGTATATAAAACTTTCCTTTCCCATGCTGTATGTCTCATCTCTATTAAGATGAATTCAAAGGCTATAATCTGACACCTTTCATCAATGCTGAATTCACAAAAAAAGGATAATGTGGAAGAATATTATCCTTTAAGGTGGACACTATTTCTTTGCTATCCACAGGCATCATGAGCATTTTTTAAAGATTTGTCTTGTCTCTACAGAAGATAAGATATTCTTCTTAAATAATTTTTATTCTGATTTTTAAGAAGGTTCTTTCCCTCTAGAACTTTCCTACATTTATGGGAAAAGAATTGGTAGCTGTCCTGTTCAAAGTTAACAGTTTATAATAAGAATTACATGAGAATGAGACAGTGTTTCCATCTCCACAACTGTGTTTGATTCCATTTTAAAACAATATCATGGCATAATGAACTGATGCCACACTAAGGCAAGAAACTGAGGTAAAATTGTGCATGTTAGATTCCGCAGTACTCAATTGTCCTGAATCCCAGTGTTTTGCAGGCATATTTGCACTCTTGGTGACATTCACAAATATACATGGGTATGCCCACTTTCTCATGAGTTGATATAATTTAATAAAAACAACTACATGCAGTTGTTCCAGACCAGCTATCTAATATCATCTCGTATTCTGGCTTAATAGGCTGCTGTGCAGCTTGATTAAAGTTCCATAGTTAGAACAATCTCATTTAAAATATCTTTTAAAAATTCAGTTCAGTGAGTTTGTTTAATAAAACCTAAAATAAACACTGTATAAAGGAGAATACACACAAATGTCATGGTAACAGGCTTGCCTGTCACTCCAGCCAGTGTCCTTTGCTGCAGATGTATTGGATCTCTATTACATTTAAAAAGGTGAATTGCATTGCTCAGATGGACTGACAGAACATCTGTTCTAGTGATAAACATCTGTATGTATCACAACACTCCATTTTTTTTTTTTAAATTGTGGAATAATAACCTCCAAGTTGACATAGCTATTGTATTCATATTTTTAAAGTTAAATAATTAAACAGGATGTTCCAAAGAAAGGTGACATGTCCTCAAAGAAAATCAAGTCGTTACTCTACAAGTACATTATAAATAGCATTTATATTCCCTCTTCTTAAGTTTTTAGTTTGTTTTCTTTTTAATATTTTTTTTCTTCCTGTTTTTGCATGACTGTTGAATTATTTTTCAATATGCCATTATGGGTGTTCCTCAGAATAGCCATTCTACAGCTCTTGACTGACAGTTATTGAAGTTTCAGGTCCTATGGTACATCTGCTCTATCACCATCTGTTGTCACAGTAAGGATTTGATCAGGTTTATTTTGAAGGAAAATCTCTAGAATGAAGCTTCTATTGTTAAATGTTTATCGAAACACACAGGGGAAGCTGAGCTCTTGCTGTTAAATTAAGCAGAAGAGCACGATAGGGTGTAAATTATGCTATGCTAATTCCCTTCATTGTATTGTCAGCCAACTATGGCCCTCAGCATGAATTATTACTCCATAACATAAAACCTTGAAAGGCTTATGTTGCTTATGAAAACTTTGTTGAGCTTTCTGTAAAATAAAAGGAATATCTATCTATCTATCTATCTATCTATCTATCTATCTATTTATCTATCTATCATCTATCTACAAATATGTTTGTTTGGTTGACATGAAATACTTTCCCCTGAGCAGGTTCTTTGATCGTTTTAGATTTTTCTGAGGCACTCTCTTATAAAAACTATGCTTCCTGTGTACAAAAAAAGAGATTCTTCTTCCCTTTACATTGTAGCCTGGAACAGTTTTTAACTTCAGGACATAAAAAAGTTTTAGAAGGACAATACTCACCATAGAGTTAGAAATTTTAGCCTGAGGGAACCTACATGTTGACTTTTGAGAGGAAGGTCAGACTGCTTCCTGAAGATAGTGGATTACCTGATGAGCTAGATAACATTCATGTTGTGAGTCACTTGATGTAGTTATTGGATAGCAACGCTCATATCCTAGGGCTGCATACCCTATAGTTCATGAGAGGATGGAAGTAATTTGGACACCTGCTGGAAATTGAGATGATAGAAAAGAGTGATTAGATCAAGTTCTTATTTAAATATCAAACTGTAAGTCTCAAGCTGTGTATCAAATCATTTCTGCATGTCCAGCAAATTCAATTTTGCCTCAAGTATAGATTTCACCCTAATTTACATATTTTTATCATTTATTGATAATCTCATATTTTTTTCTAATACTAACTCATTAGTATAAGAAGTATTAGTTAACTAATTTTTTCTCTGCAATATTGATGTCACTCCTTGAAAATTGCTTTCAGTATGGTTAAGTTTTGCTTGATCAAATTCGGTGACCACATCTGTGTTTGAACTGCATTCAAATTTTAGTTAATACAGGGATGAATGTACTGTATTTTCCACTAAACGCTGAATTAGAGCAGATGAATGAGAGGATTCTAAACACCTTATTCTATGGTAAACATTTAAAATTGAATGAAATAAATAGACATGTGCCACAATTACATGTTATTAAGTGAAATCCTAAATCGATAAACAGATAAACAAATTTTACTTGTTTTCTGGTTCTGGAAGAAGAGTTACTAGATATTGTACATATATTTAGTGACATTTCAAGAGCAGATTACAGAGAGGACTTAAGAATCTGTGGGGAAGTTATGTGATTCCTAGCTGTTACCCATTTGGTTCCTGAAGAACAGACAACCATCAGGATAAGATCCAAGTAGGTTTAGGTTGGATATTAGAAAAAATTTATTCACGGGTTGTCAGGCATGGAACAGGCTGCCCATGGTAGTGATTGAGTTACCATCCCTGGAGGTATTTAAAAATGTGTAGGTGTAGTGCTTAGGGACACGGTTTAGTGGTGAACTTGGCAGTGCTGGGTTAACAGTTGGACTGGATGATCTTAAAAGTCTTTTCCAACCAGAACAATTCTATGATTCTAGGGTTCTGTAACTCAAAACAGCCAAGGTGTAGCGCTACCTCAGAACAGCTCACAGGGACAAGTCTGATAGCCTTTCTGTATTTGTGGCTTAGGGGTCTGAGTTAAAGCTTCATTGATGTTAGGTTCAAAGCTCTGATTGCTTCCACAAAAACTCTAAGAAACTAATGGAAGTTCCTGCTCAAAATAAATAAATAGATAAATAGATAAATACACATACTTTTTTAAATAATGCTTATTTTTGAGTGAGAGTGATGGCTTAAAAGTATGCAACCGGCAAGTGGACAGCTTAATTTACTGCTTTCCAGATTAAGGTGATTTTACCAGATCTTTCACCTTGCTTTATACTACTCTCAGGTGTGAAATCAGGCTCTTTCTGATCCCACAGGTCTTGTATGTCTTTCGGCATAGTGTCATAGCTTTAACAGGAGCTGTATGTGTCAGCTTTTAGCTTGATGCTTAGAAGATGAAAGATACCAGTTTTATACACTGACCTTGTGAGTACTGTAATTGCTAGATTGTCATAATAAGGGCTTTTCCCTTCAGCTGCTACTTTTTGCAAAAAATATGATCTTAACATTTTTTAATAAGCCTGGTGTTTTGCCACTTGCCCAAGAAATGGGATATGTAACATAAATAGGACAGTGAAAGGGATATCTGCAATTTAAGACAGATTTTTTGGGGCAGATGGATATTTATAATGTCTGAGACTGGAAACATAAGTAGCAAATGTTAAACCAAGAAAAGACCATTTTTTATTCTAATAGAATAAGTTCCCACATCTTTTTCATGTATTTTATTTAATGAAGAGAGGAAATAAGAAAAAGAGAGATATTGAGTTCACCATATCCACAGAAGATATGGGTCATCTTTTTTTACTGTTATACACAGAAAGTTTAAGTTTTTCTCTAATCTCACCTTAAATCAGGAATTTTTAATATGCATAGCTTGCCAGATATTAATTAGTTCTGTCTGGCTATTTTAGAATTTTCATTGGAGGCTGAGGCTAAAAATAAAAACATTGCAATGTTTTATTGTAATGTCTCTGTTATTGCATCAAGGGAGTGTAAAAGTTCCCAAGAATAACATTAATTTTAGTGGATTAGAAGGAAGGTGTTCAGTAAGCCTATACACACATTATTCCTTGGGGAATTTTATCATCTAAATAAATTAATTGGAATCAATGAAGCATATACTTTAGATCTTCTATTGAAGGAGCACATGGGACTCAAAAGCCTCAAAGAAAGTATTTTTGATTACAGTTTACTTCAAGAGGAAAGGTAAATAAGTATTTAGTTTTTTTCTCATTCACTTATTTTACACCTATGCAGATACAGGTCTTTTGTATCACACCATGTGAAAGGAAAAATATTTAATCTCTTGAAGCTCTAAGAACAGCGGCTAATCAGAATTCTGTGGACCATAGATGGACATGGATCTTTTCCCTTTCATCACAGTAATAGTCTATGGTACTGGTATTACAGTTGCTACCTGAATTTCAGAAAATTGTTGTAAGATAGTACAAAGCAACTGACAGTGTATGGGTTAGCTACAAATGAAGCAGGAAAAAAACCAAACAAAACAAACAAGAAGCATTTATCACCGAAAATCTCTGAAGGAAAATTTATGGAAAATGTTAAAAAACATAGTTAATTGCAAATGCAGAAACATCCCCTAGAAATTCATAATACGAGGACACCTTTTTGTCCTTTTAAACAGTTATATTTCCTGGTAAGGAGACATTGTTTAGTGAGCCATATCTGTTATGTGTTTAGCACATTAGAGAACTTTTGCTTTCAATGTTATTATTTTGGGGAAAAAAAACTTACTAAATCCATCCTATTTTATGACACAGCAAGTAGAAATTTAAGTGTCAAGTAAGTAAACTATTCTCAGGAGCTGAAACTGAAAAAAAAAAATAATTAATTAATAAACAATTTCCATGATGGAGTATCTCTCAGTGATGTTGGATTTAGAGCCCAGCATGGAAACAATATTATGTAGAATATACTGAATATCGTGTTCTTGATCCAATCATCCCCTAAGGTTTTTCTCAGCTCTCAGAGAAGGTATTTTAGCAGTACTTTTCCTCTACCTTGCTGTCTTTCAGAATGGGACTGCATTCTGGTCATCTTTCTCAACTAAGTTGTATTTGGATACCACTGTTTGAAAATGAGTATTTGAAGTAATGTTATCTCTGTTTAACTGTAGTGGAAGATAAATACCCTTTTGGACCAATTTGTTAAAATGCTGCAACTGTAATTTTTTCAAAAGTAGTCTTCGTGAGCCATTCAAAATCCACTGAAAAGCCTTTCAAAGGCAAAAAAACAAAAATTTAAAATATGTAGCTTTCAAAATTATCTGGCAGTTGATATGTGGCTAGGAAGTATGAAATAAGCATAAATACAAGTTTAATTCCTTAATGATATTCAGCTCATAAAATTGACATATGGAATTATTTGAAAGAAAAAGGAAAGTTCAAGCTAGGTGTTTCTGTACCAAGTATGTTTCTGATGACATTTTTTTTTAACTTTTTTTTTTCCATTTATTGATTTTTTTACGTGTGATAAAATTGGCGATTTTCTGAAATTTTTACTTTAAATAATTTTTATACTGTCAAATGCGAAGTCTTATTTGTCAGATTTTAATCAGGATAATGATTAACAAAAAAGAAAAATGTTAGTCACTCCTACTGGTGTTGTGAAGTTAGTAATAAGTCAGCAATATGATTGTGAGAACATCTTACTTTCAGAAGTCCGTGCTCTGTTCCTCCTATTTATGGTCTTTTCTCTAGATATATATCTTTGAAATACCCTTTGACTTACAGGAAAATTGGAGGATAAATGTTGTCTCATGTTTCTGATAAGGAAGGAATCACAATGTTATCATATATGTAAAATTTATGAGTTAGTTTACAATTTCTTATTACATGATATGAATTGAAATATAAATGGAATTGCTCATTTTTTATAGATTAAGGAGAATATTTATCATTTTCTATTTAGAAATTAAACCTAATTAGAGTTATTGTTTCATGATCTCAAAAACTGCCAATTCATTAGATAAAATATTATTTGGTATAGCTAATGAATGATAAAATTACCTTAGGGAGTATTCTTCATTGATTCGAACATTAAATTTTTATACTGTCTGTTTATTTTGTGTGTTATTAGCAGGCACTGGTAATGTTGGTCCACTGGAGACACTGTGCAGATGCATCAAATACTTCTCATTTGTAGATTTTCATGTTCTGTAGAGAGCTGTGTGGCCTTCAGTAATTTCTGACTAATACATCTGTAGATAAGACTTCATCATTATTTCCCTTCTCTTAGGAACCTTTGCTGCTATGCACTGGTTGGCAGTTGCTGGAGATACTGATGCCCAGAAGGTTTAAGAAGAAAATTCAATAACTAACTTTGCTTAAAAGAGGCATCTGTCCCCATTGATAGTTGTAAAGAAATGCTGACTACACCATACCCAACCATGTTGTGTACCACTTGCCAATATGTTTCCAATTGCAGTAGTCATTAATCTTTGAAGGGTTATATATATTATTATTTTTTAATTGGCTCTAATGATTGATTCATTATGTGTATTTCTGTGAATGTGAAACTTGGTTTCAAATGGTGTTTTAGCTTGTTGTAATAGTACAGTCCTTCCCTTGATGCTGTGAGTTCTTAGAAATTAGCAACTTTTCTTGAACGTTTATAAATTTTTTTCATACTTAAAAAAAGTTACCTAACCACCAGCTGATCTTTCTTAGATCTTCTTTCTCAAAGCAAAATCATGCTGCTGGTAAGGAGGGGGAAAAAACACGTGTCACTAATCCTGCTTCTTCATTCATACTCTCTTCATTAAAAATAATTAATTGATGGAATATGGATCATGAAACCTGAGAACCAGTGGATTTATGCAGAAAACTGAGTACTGTTTGTACTTTGGAAAATAAAGTTTCACCTCTTGATGACTTTTTCTTCTTCAGTTATATGCATTGAATTCTTAAAAAATTAATGAGTTGCTGTCACGTTAAAAGAAAAGCCTCTGCGTGGTGTCTTGAGGGAAAGCCCTCCCATTGAGTCACAAGTTTCAGACTGGAGCCCCTTGCTTTCTAAACTCCTTCTCAGAGAGGAGTCTAGGTGCAGTTGAATCCAGTCCTACTCCCAGATTTGGTCAACGGTTTATGTCTAAAGGATTACGTGTGTGTGTACAGCCACCTGTCAGAGTCAATGTTTGCCTGTTTCAGAGTCTCACAAAAGGACTTGCACTGAAACAGGTTCAGAGACAACTTTGTCTGTCTCAGAGTCCCACCCACAGGTGACATGTAGTATAATTTGGGTGGAGAGACAAGTGCTATAGTCATATGTGTATAGCATGTACAGTAAAATCTTCATTAGCATAGACAGAGGTGTCAACTTTTCATGCAGGTAGATGAAGAAAAAGGTTACCCTTTGGACAACAAAGCTCCTTGAACAAAGAACTGTTATCAGTTAGCAAAGTCAATGACTGTTATCAGTTTTATCTTTCTAGTCAGAGTAGAAATTCTTGCCATCACAAAGGCCCCTGCTGAGGAAGCATCCTATGCTAGAGGGAGGAGGGAGGCTGATCACTTCCCCAGGGAGCCCAAGATTTAGCAAGATCTTATGTGNAATTTGGGTGGAGAGACAAGTGCTATAGTCATATGTGTATAGCATGTACAGTAAAATCTTCATTAGCATAGACAGAGGTGTCAACTTTTCATGCAGGTAGATGAAGAAAAAGGTTACCCTTTGGACAACAAAGCTCCTTGAACAAAGAACTGTTATCAGTTAGCAAAGTCAATGACTGTTATCAGTTTTATCTTTCTAGTCAGAGTAGAAATTCTTGCCATCACAAAGGCCCCTGCTGAGGAAGCATCCTATGCTAGAGGGAGGAGGGAGGCTGATCACTTCCCCAGGGAGCCCAAGATTTAGCAAGATCTTATGTGGATTCTTTGTATGGGGCCGTCTATGTATTTTCCTCAAATTCCACAGTTGCTAAAAAGACAATGTAATTCTAGTCTAAATTTAGTCAATTATTTTTTGAGATTTTATTTATATTTATCATTCTAGGAGTATGTAAGTATGTAAGTAGTATTTGTCTTTTCTGAGAGCCCTGAGAAAGCCTTAAGAACACTTCTTTTTTTATATATATATATTCAGATAGTACAGGAAATAATTGTTTCTTGGTATAAATAGCAAAAGATATTTTTCAAACATTAATAGCTAATTTTATCAGTTTGTAAGTATTTATTTAAATCACTAAGAATGGAAAGGAAAAATTTGACTTCCTAATAGTCTTTACCCATTAGACATGAATAGCATTATTCCATAGACTTTTGATTTTGATTTCATCAGAGGATGAAGCATTTAATATAAATATTTTAATATTAATAATATAATTAATATTTTAAGTCTAAACAGGCTTTTGTAAACTTACATATATATTTGCAGCGCTAATTTTATGAGCAGTTCAAACTTCAATCTCACAAAATCTATAAAATTATTTGCAAGTCAGGTCTTGTGAAGTCGTTGTTATCAAAAAAGGGACTTCTGTCAAATATGTCTGTTTTGGTGTGTGAACAACAATACCAGAGACTTAAAAGACAGCCTTAAGTATACACTGATATTTGCAGTTTTATTATGGCTTTGGGAACACTTTGAAGTGTAAATATCTAATTCTATAGAAATGTAATTTTAATATTATGTAAGCTCAAAACTTAAATCACTAAAACCCAAATAAGTCTAACCTATTAACCATCATCTATATTTTCTATATATGCAGACATTTGGGGTTCTCACACTTATGGTTACCTTCTCCTTTGGATGAAGTAGAAATCTAGCAGGCTTTCAGGATGTGAACAAAGGAGCTACATGAGTAGTGTGATCTCACAGACACAGCCAGAAAAATTGTACTAGTTTTGTCCAAGTTCTGCTTATCAGTCCTTTTCAGAGAAACAGAAAATGGAAATCAAAACAATATCTGGAACCAGTCATTAAAATCTAATTGAAAACTACTCCTGAGGCAAGTTAAGAATGATAAAAAATCTTTCCATTAAGTGATTCACTTGCACTGATACCTTGAGAAAGCTGAATTGTGTCATTTGCTCAATGTCGCCATCAAAAGTCTGAAAGACACTGTCTAGTAACTTGTAATATTCTGATCTTTTTCTTCGTTCAGAATGTTTCAGTAGTCTAACCTGAGGTGACATAGATCAATGTGACACATTGTTCATCAGAAAGAGGAGACCATGTCCTCCAGCTTGATTATCTGAAATATTTTTTTGTTTGACCCATTTATATTTTAGATCCTCAAAAGAGTATTACATTTACTGTGTACATTTAGAGGAGGGAAAAAACCCTAAACAACTCCTCATTAATCAAAATATAACTTCTAAACACTGTCAAGCTACTAGACTTTAGAATAGACGCTATTTACTTTCTTGCCACCTGACTGTTGAGCTTTCTGTATTGCACTGTTGTCTGTTTAAAATCCAAAAAAACCCCAAGAATTTTATCCTGGATTAGAATTTACAGCCCTCCAGGCATGCCTGCATGCCACAGGCAGGAATTCAAATACGACCATATATCAAAGATGTTTTTCCCACAAAAAAACCCCCAACAGAATTCTACTGGTTGCATTTACACAACAGTGTGCTATATAGTAATATTGCTCATTCAACTGAGAAAGGCAGATCACTCTAGATAAAACAAGATATGTTTTTTTTCATCATCTAGCTACCATACCTATTAACCAGGAAAATGCTTAACTCAATCCCATGTAAAACTCACACATCCATTGTGCAATTCAGGGGGTTTATGATGTGCTGGCTAGCTACTCTAGTTGATAATTTTTTTCTTAATATTAGTCAACTAATATCCTGCAAGCCAGGACTAAAGAGCTATTTTCATACTCCTTCTAGTAATTTCACACATGCACATAAGGAACCTCTGGAGGTCATCTTGCCCAACCCCCATGCAAGCAAGATCACCTAGAGCAGGTTGCCCAGGATCATGTCCACAATTCAACAATTCCAGGATCATTCCACAATTCAAACCAAAAATACTTCATTTCTAACTTTTAAAGTTCAGAAATAAAAGTCAAAGGGGATATTTGCCAAAACTGTTCCTTTGCTTTAAATAATTTCATAGCATAACTTTCTATAAAATAATGACCATTACTGATGTTTACTTGTCACAATAGGTAATTAAGTAAATGCAAATAATTTTGCATGTTCAGATTAGATTTAAAATAACTTTTCATTGTCATTTGTCTTCTGTTTCTTTGAGATTATTTTTCATATGCAGACTGCCTTTTTTAGTGGACATTCTTTGTGAAGAAGAATGAAAATAATTCACGGGAATTAAAAAAAAATAATTTGTGGAAAGATTACCAGGCTTTTCACAAACTTGAAAAATAGGATAGGAGACATTTTTACTATATGGAACAAAAATTTACAGTGAAACAAAAATTTTATAGTATTCATTAATGAAAATATATGATTAGTTCTTCTGTTGGCTTTGAAAAAATTTCTTATTCAGCATAAAAATCCTAAGCCTTTCAAGTACAGGACTGTTTTTACCAATGATTGCATTATGATCTTGTTCTGTTTTAGTGTGGTTTTAATGTTTTTCTGCTAACAATTGGCTATAATTAATTTTGAGACTATCATATAGAGACAAGGATTTTAGAACCAAGGTAGAGAGCATTATCTGAGTTCCTCATACCTCATCATTTTTCCCCTGTGTTGTCTGGTGTACTTATCTTCTGACTCTGTTGCCCTACAGCACTGTTTCACATAATATGAGTATGAATATGGAGACTTCCAAGATAAAAAACTGTCGATGCATCTGTTCTGATCTTTGAAACACCTTACTCATGTGATATCATATACATTTTACATTTCATTTTTGGGACATTTTCTTGTATTTTTATCTTACTGTTCTTCCTAAAATATAATAAAATTTGTATTAAAATTCTAGAGAAATCTCTCTGAAAGTCAAGGCTATTGAAGACATTTTAGCATTATGTTGGACTGATATGAAATATGTCAATTTATGGCATTTTATCTCACTTGATTAGGATGTCTGTGTGATATATAATTACATACTAAATTAGGAGATTATGGATTTTTGACTGAAGAAAATGTCTTATTTCAGTTATCATTTAGATATAGATTTTTTTAAAAACCTGTACATGTTTTAACTCATAAACCATAATAACTTTCTTAATCTTTATTACTGAACCAGCAGACATTAAGTTAACTAATTTGTGTCACCATTTGACTTTGAGGTATGAGCTGCCTCAGGTAAGTTAGAAACCAGGACTGCAAAAAATGTCCTTTAAGTGGAATGTTATCACAAATAAAATCTGTTTTCCCCACCATCGCCACCTTTGTTAAAAATGGTCGGCAGTTTATAGGGACTCAAAAAAGCTTTTCTAAGATTAAAAAGCTAACCTGTTTTTTCAATTTATAAAGGGGCTTCCTATGCACTACTCATGATTCACATTTATTTCCATTTGTCATCTGTCTGTGGTTGTAAACATTTATTTTCAGACAGAATCTCATGAAATTCCAGATTCTGGGCCAAGTCCACATGCATAGCATTAAGATGTTATGTGTTCCAAAACTCACAAGTGAAATTTCATATTCGTCCCCTATTTCAATACATATATATATATGAACTAGCAATTTGTAAAATTAAAATCTCTTTTCAAATAAATAATTTTCCTGAAGTTGTTTGTAGTCAAAGCTATTTTAGAAGTCAAAATGTTTACCAGTAACATGAATGTCTCAAGAACCTGGCACCTATTTTATCTCATAAGTGAAAAATGTTCAATAGTATATCAGCTTCATTATGTAAAAATTACAAGATTTTACCTAACTTCACACTTTCAGTGTGTTTTGATAAACTCAGACCACTTTAGGAACACAGAATTAGAATAGTCATCAAGTATTTCTTCACTTTTTCCCTGTTTTCCAGAATCTAGCCCATGCTATTTTAATCTACACATGAATATGCACATGCAGTCAAACAACTTTGTAAGTCTTCCTAATTATAATCATACTGCCTTTGCTTAACAGTTCTTCTGTATGTTTAATAGTAGATATTTAGTCTCAAGGAGAAATGCATTTTTGTTAATAAAGCCTTAGTACAGCAGGTTGCCAGAAAATCAATCCAATTTCTCCTCCTGATCTACAGAGGCAAGGGAGAAATATCTAAATGAGCAATTGCCTTAAATTCCATGGCTGCTTTAGTATTAAGGCAATCAAATGTGAAATATCAATACATCTGCACAGCATGAGTGACTGTATCCTGTTATTCTGATTAATAGTAGAAGTAGAAATGAAGAATGTGAAAAAGAAAAACTTTAGCTGAAAACAGATTACATACAGTGCTACAATGATATTAAATATCATCAGGCAAGATGATATCTTACAGCGTGTCCAGTTTTAATGGAACAAATCAAAGATGAACTGAAACAATTCAATTTAATTAATATAAAAGTATAGATGTATCAATTCCTAGAAATTAGATATCATTCATTCTCTTTCAGTTGCAGAGAGAAAAATGTGCCAAACTTCTGCACATAGTAGTACAATTTTTTTAATACTGATTTTACTCTTGTGTAGCCCCTCTCAGTCACTGAACTCTACAGATTCCTACCAAGTCAGAGGGGTGGAGAGCCGTACTTATCCTGTGTCAGATAACATATAAAACAGCAGAAATGAGGGAAATGTCCATAAACATTGAACTGAAACTATTTAAAACTTCTCTTACTGTACCTATCAGTTGGGGTTTTTTCTGACTATGTCTTCATTAAGGAATGAACAAGATTTCCGAGAATGTGGCTTTTTTGTTATTGCATGACAAACTATTGTTGAGCACTCTGCTTGATTCTTGAGTATTGTGGTACAGCTCTGTCTTCTTTTTGAGTTATATGAACTTGTTTAAACACCAAAACAGCAGATTCTTAAATACATTATTCGTTGGACCTGAGACTATATTACTATGCTAGTGTTTGCTATTGGCAAAAGAATTAAATATTGAGGTTTCACTGAAAGTGTTAGGGGAATGGACCTTCTCCCCATCTCTGTTTATAGACCATAAAATATCTGATACATTGTGATGAAGAGTAATAATGTAGATTTAATACATGGTGATTTGAAAAAGTGGTTAATATCCACTGTGTTACAATAAAATCCAACAGAAAAAAAAAAGGGGGGGGGGAAGAAAAAATAGACCTCCTCATTTATTTTAATGTATATTCCATGAAGAACTGATAATGAAAATCCTCTTCACAACATTAATGAAATAAACTGGTGTGAATCGCTTTTTTAAAGGTATTTTACATACAAAATCTTAGAAAAAAAAGTATGCAGTACAAACATTCATTTTAGGTGCATTTATAACATTGATAAACTTAGTAACTCATGGACTATTAATACAATTGTAGTTATTTTCCCTAAAATGTTTTCCTTACATGATCATACTGACATTTAACTCAGAGAATGCTCCGTGCTTAGTTGATGTGGAAATCAGTTACACAAAGAGATTTAAAAATAGATCTACCTGATCAGCAGTAGTGTATGAAATATGAGTTGATATGTTTTCCATAGCAGTAGTATACCAATGCACGCTGGAATTTGTTTTTTTATTACTGATGGCATGGTAATAAGTCAAAAGTTGCATTTGTCCATTCCCTGTTCAGATGTTCTTCAAGAGTTGTCACAACAGTGACTCACAGTCTGTTACTCTCTAAGGATTTGAAATTAAATTACTCAGACTTAATAGATGGATAGTTAGGGAATTAGATCCTAAAATGTGTTTGAGTAAGTTCTAGTTCATACATCTATGACTGAAGATCTGTAATTAGAGGTAATGGTTGAGGTAGAGGTAATGTCATTCTTGTTACTTCTTAGCTGTAGATGAAGTTTGTTCAAAATCATGTTTGAAAACAGTCTGTTAATTTGCTATTACTAAGCAAGGGTAGTCAAAACTCCTATGCAGAGATTTTCAGAGAAAAAAAAAAAGCTTATCATTATTTGGAAATAAAATTTGTACAATCATATTGTTTAACACATAATTGTGAACTTGTATGTGGAAACTGTACCTACATTGCGGTGTAATAACAGTTACTTGATTTTGTATTCCTGCCTAGCTGTTCCTTACCCGGCACTTCCTTTACATTTTTCTGACATGATCTGTCAGCAAACATGTAGAATTACTTCAGGGAACTTTTAATGAGATAATAAACCTTTAACATCCACTGAGTATGTGGTTAACTTTTTTGTTGTTGCCAGTACCATATTATTTGGATTGTCATAAGAGGCACCCTTTATACAGAGTACGTGATTGTAAATGAACTTCCAATACACCCTATTGTGTCAGTGATTCAAGGTTTGTAGCCATGTAAAATTTGACAGACATCAGCTTGCTTGCATGAAATGTTTGCAATTCATTTGAAGAAAATGTCTGAGGAATTTGTCAACAGTATTGATTTTTCTGTCAGATAGTCTACATGGGCTGGACGGAAGAACGGGAACAAGACTCCCTTCAGGATCGAATGTACACACCAAAGTTTCTAGCACTGAGGGGATCTTCCCTGTATAAATTTATAGCACCTCCAGTAAGTATATTTCTCATGCTTAGTGGGATTAAATGTTATTAAATAAAATATTTTCACGTAATATGTGCAAGGCTTTCCCTTTGAGATATCACTCATTGAGCTGACTGGACTGCAATTCACAGCACTGAAAAGTTTCAGGGAATGTGTTGTACAGGTGTTAGAAAACAGCTTTTCATCAACCGATTGAGCATCTAATTTCTTTCCTCGCACTTACTTGAGCACTTAGAAAAACACGAGAGAAGTCTACTTCTGCTAAAAGGGGGCTTATCATTTCCCTTTGTCAGGCAGAACAACCCTGAATCAAGATGGTTAGATTTGAACTGAACTATCATTCTAGTCAAATTGCTGAGATTTAGGGAAATATCAAAGCTTTGCACATGCTGTGGAAGTGGCAATATCTCTGTATTTGGATTTCATTCCACATGTAGTTTTTATGCTGCTTGGAAGCACCCAAAAGAAGGTAGGGAATCAAATGAAATGGTTTAGGTTAAATATATTAATTGGAATGTGGCTGGCAACACTGGGCAAAATTTTAGCTGTTGTCTCATACTCAGTGATTTGCTTCCACAGTTTTGTGATATCTCTATACTACAGTATAAAGAGATATCCTCTAGATAACTTTTAAGCATGCAGCTAAGGAGCCAGTAGCAGTCCCATACAGGGAACTGGCAAAGTATCATGGATTAATTTGTTCTGTTTATTGGGTGACCTTTCTGACTGCTGTGTTGCCAGATCCGGGCTGTAACTTATTCCTGCCTGAGGTAGTTCAAAGCCAGCTTGCAAGTCTTTTCATCATTCATCAGTCACTATTCATGTTTGTTTAGCGAAATGCTTAAGATCATGTGAAAGACATGAAGAATGGAAGTAAGTATGAATTGAAAACTTCCTGTGTTAAATGTCTGTACACTGGTATGGGAATTTGGCTTTCCCACGGCTAGAAATGGGTGTTTGGCTCTTGTTGGTGGATATTTTTCAAGAGCGGGTTACCAGGCACTTTAATTCAAAAGCATCTCTCCTGGCTTTGCAGACCTACCCAAGCATTTGCTGCCCATCAGTTAAAACGACCTCCATTGTAGACACTAAATAGGAGCAGAACCATTGCTGAGAGCTCACATTCAATACAAAAGAGGAAGATTATTCTTTTGTAAGCCCTATGTAAGGAACTACAAGCCTCTTTACTGAGGATTCAATCATAATATGTTGCTGGTGGGTAAATGGCTAAATGGATGATTAACTGGCCCAGGAGGAACATGTTAGTAATAAGCTGTGAGTTGCGGTGTTGTGAGTTAGGACGATTTTGGCAAGCTGCTGCTATATGAGACAAGCCACCGATCCTTGAAGTCTTTATAGGTCCTGTTTCAGCTGAGCTGCAAGCACAACATGATTTCATTTTGCTAGACCCTGGTTCTTATTCTAAAATAGAAAGGCCATTCAAACATAGAGAAGAATACTTTCCCTCCGTGGAGGGAAGCAGAATGACAAACATGCTTTTTAAAGGACAAAGAGAGGAAAAGTTCCTATAGAGCTACCTTGAAAACATGTAATGCCTGTAATAATTGCACATGTATATGCTGAGCAAAATTATATTCTTATGAAAGACTGCAATAAGGCGTTTTAACAGGACTTCTAAAATCATATTTTCTATACACAAATTTTTACACATTACAGTTATGTTTGCCATTCTGTAAGTATACGTGTTCATCTCTTCCAGGGATTATGAAAAATTAAGAACAAACTTTCAATGTCGCAGTTTCAGAACTTCTATTTATGAGATGTGTAAAGTGTTATTATAAGAAGAAAAACAGTTTTAATTATATTTGCAGTGTAAAGTCATTGGATTGTTATTTTCTGAACAGAGATGTGCTGCAAACTTTTTAACAAATTAAAATATTTCCCTGGTCTTTGCCAAACTCTAACACATAAAAGATTCATGTGTTTAACAGTGTATATCAGCAACCTGGTGGATCAATAGTACTTCTACATTTTATGCTGGGATAAATGAGCAATTCTATCTTATATTATTTGCATTTTGAAAGCTTTATACAAAAATACTTTTTTTTTTTTTTCCTGGTACATTTTCTTCTTTAGAATTGTTAAGTGTCTCAAGTCTGGTAGGTTCCACTTTCTTGCAGTTTATAGTTGGAAATCTCAGAGACAATGGATTTTAATTGAGAATGATCTGCAGACACCTTTTCTCTTGTTACTTAGGCTTTTAAATTAAAAGATTAAAAGTGAACAGGGAAAGCAATTTCTATAGGTGTCTTAATTCTATAGTTGCTTTTGGTTTGCACGTATCTTTATAGAAGAAAAAGGTTTTTTGACCTGAAAAGAAATCCCTATGTAAGTACAAGTAAAAGCAGGAAATTAAGGGAGAAGGGGAAGCTCTGATAGTTTTCTCCAAAATATGGAGCCTACAGTAAGCTTTTAAATATAGCTCTGAATAGCTTTATCCTTCAGAAGCAATAGTAACTACTTTTCTTGATGGGGTGATATGACTTCAGCTTGTGTGGCTGGTGTTTTGTACTCAATGCAGCTGTGGCAAGACTCATCTCGCCATTTCTCTGTTCCTGGTGAGAAAGTTCTTTTGTCTACAGTAGAAGCAGCTTTTTTTTTTCTTTTTTTCCCTGACAAAAACATTTTGTTCCTCACATCTCTGAACAACTTCTTCAAAATCAGACATAAAGATTGCATATTTCCAATATTTCTTTACTTGCGCACTCCATATCAAACAATTTTTTGACTCTCAATATTTAGTCACTCCCTTCCTTAGCAATCTGGCTCAATACCCATACTTCAGAAAAATACTGAAAACTGAGAATGACTGCAAATATATGAAATTGTAATAGAAGAGGAATTATGACACTGTATTTTTGAACTTTCCGTTCCTGACTGTGATTTCCTCAAAAGAGTTTCAATTATAATAGTGTCTATACCTAAAAATTAGTAAGGCCTAGAATTTTTTCATACAACACAAAAATAATTTTGATGAAGAAAGCTTTATACCAAGGCATTGAAATCCATAAACGCTTCTCAGCCATGTTGTGTCTATTCATGATTGTTTTCTCTTTAGATAAAAAATAAATTGGTTTCATATAATATTTTCTTTGTATGTTGTGGTTACCATTTTATGATATATTTTTTGAAGAACGTTATAGTCTTGAATTTTGAAAAGCAAATAAACTTCTGTCTTCATAAACTTCTTCATCTTGCCAGCAATTGTAACAATACAACCAACTTCCTTTGGAGCTGAGTCACTGTTCAATTCTTTTTACCATTAAGATTTTCTTTTTTCATATATAGCCTCAGTTTTCATTCTGTTTGCTTTGGTTTTGTTTGATTATTTGTTTCTCTTTTTCATTCTTCTGTCTTTTGAGAATGTGAATATTTCTCTTATCATCTTGCAGTTTCTTTGAAAAGTTGTGTATAGATTGCTGTGATAACGCCTTGACTCTTCCCTTACTGAATATATTAATCTATCTATCCCTTTCTGTCTTATTTAAGTCTTAACCCTTATCCCTGCTTGATTTTATTGAACTCTCTTATCTATGCGGGTTTTTTTGTGTAAAATAGTTGCTTAAGAATAATACTGTTAAAAGCAATTGTCAGTTCCTAAGACAAAGAGGAGAAATAGTCTATTCTTCAAATCTTAGTTTTTAGAATTTAGGAGTAGATTAATCTTAGTAAGAAAAGAATAAAATGTATATTTTCCTTTTTTGTTTCTTGTTAGTTTTTTTTCCCTGGATTTTGAGGCATGTGGGGTAAATGTCTAAGACATTGCAAGGTTGGAGACTTTGCTTTTATGGATTTGCCAACAATGTAAGTGACTGGGAGCAAATTGTGGCATGCAGTTATAACGAGGGAAGTGGTGAAAAGTATGCCCTCTTATAGTCAAGGCTCTGTGAGAGGAATTCAATGGCTGCATCCTCTAAGGATCTCAATGCAACACCCATCAGTGTGGGCAGGAGACTCCCAGGAGAAGCCTTATCATTCAACATAAAGCTGCTGCATGTAAAGGCACTGCATTGTAAGCACGTGCACACAGGCAGAACATCTAAGCACTGACTGGATGGAACAATCTGCTTCCTGGTAGTTACTGCTCTGATACAGTGCTTGGTCATGCTGAATGTAAAGGATTGAAAGTTTTAGAGATAGTTTTTGTTTTTTAAAGTAAACATTCTGAAAATAAACAAAAATAACTGTCTTTTTTTCCTGTTTTCTTTTTTTGTTTGTTTTTCCAAGGTCACAACCTGGGATTGGACACGAGCTGAGAAAACATTTTCAGTTTATGAGATAATGTGCAAAATTCTCAAGGTATGATGTGAAAGTATATAATAAATTATCACTTTGTCAGACCAGTTGACAAGCCAGAGCCTAACGCTGCAACTGCAAACTACATGTGACTACCTTGCAGAGAGATATCATTTTTTTCCCTTTAAAGTCGATATGAGAAGCTCTGGTGTCAGTAGATACAGAGCCAAGCTCTAAAAGGCACAGCAAATGGGAAATAAACTAGTTTTGTCTAGGAAACTATTTTATTTCTCCATAATGTAATATGGGTTTTGTAGCTTTACCTTAATGTCACATTTAACCAGTGTAACATTTCTTTTTCTAACTGAGGAGCTAAAGAAATAGCGATCAATTCAGTTGCTTTCAAATATGTTGATGCAACTACAAGGGTCTGCAATTTAAGATTTCACTAAGATTGAGAGCAGAGTCCCTTATATATGCAATACCACTGGAAACTTTTCTTATTTTTCCCAGTTTCTTCAGTTTGCCTTGACTGTAATAAATTGGAAGATATAATGAAATATGTTTAGAAAGTTAAGGCTATGGGTAGGAAATTGAATGGGGCCATTATTGTACATTGTATCTAATTTTTAATTCTGAATTCATTCAGAATTAATAGATATTATCTTCTCTCTGTTTTAAAAACAATGAAAAGCAGATTTTGACATGCTCAATGTTTCTCAGTCTAAAACATGAGAAGAAAAGGCAATGAAAGAAAGATGGAAAAGAAAATTGTCTCTTTCCTGAAGTGCTTTCCCGTGTATGTTGGGTTTGGGTTTTTTAGGTCAAAATCATGTAAAAGCTAATTTCATCTTTTCTGAAGTTTCATCTGCACAGAGATAGAGTAGTATTACAAAGAAGTATGAAAAATCAAATTTTAAAAAAGTGTTTACCATTGGGAAGAGCTTGTACTGACATACCTGGTACATTTCCTAGTTTGTGTAGGTCACAGGTGCACTATGCTTTCCTTATGGAGGCAAATTACAGATGGAACAGCTCAATAAAACTCAGGAACCTCTTACATCAGAGCCTTCAAAAATAAGAAACCAATTTTATAGTCTGAAAAAAACCTCTCTGCTAGCAATTTGGAACACAAAAGTGAAAGGAGTTCTATTACTGCTACATTAACTGTGAGCTCTGGACATTTCATCAAGGAGCAGAACATCCCAAATGCAACACATCCCATCGCTATGGTACATCCTTTAACTACCAAGCGTGTGCAAACATTGACTTTAGTAGTGGTCATGTAGGGAGAGAATTAATAGGAAAAGTTAGTCACTCTGTGAAGATATTTGCACTGAGGACATAATATGAACAACATGTTTAGAGCACAGTCAGTGTTCGGGAGACATGAAAAATCTCACTTGTGACATTCACATTTATTTTTTTTTTTTTGGTAACCTTTGATTACTTCAGGCCTTGAGCCTGGAAAACAGTAAGCACCTAAGTAGTTCTTCTTTGGTAAGTAAGCCTGTAGAAGCCAAGATGACTTTTCCTTGTGACTTATCCAAAATTTTTATTATACTGTTTGAGTAGAAATGTACAGAATCTATGCCAGATAGTTTTCTGTAATATAAAGGTCCTCCTTATTTTCCTTTCTTCTGCCATTTTCCTTTGTTCATACTCTTCTCATTCATTAATTTTCAGCCTTTTTTTCCCCCTTCTCCTGTATCCCCTCTTCTTGTATAAAAATGTCAGGGATTTATTTTTTTTTCCCCCTTTTCAGCTGTGTACCAGAAGTTAGTTACAGCCAAGGAGTCAGTCCACAAAGCAGTAAAACCTAAACCAATGCCTTCTGGGCACTGTTGTGTGGAAGCACAGAAAAGAGTACAAAGATCCTTTTTCTCTTATCACTCAGCTGTCCAAACTGTCTGGGAAGAGGTGTAGGTCCTCCATTCTCAATCTATATTAACAGAGGATGTCTCATCAGAGAGGCAATTCCAATTTAAGTGATGCAGGAATATAATTTACGCATTTCTTTATCATGGTATTCATATTCAGTTATTAATTTATTGTTTATAAACATGGTCAAGATTGTAAAGTGTTGAAATATTTCAAACAGGTTCTTTAGCTGACTAAAACCTGTAAATAATAAAAAATGGAAATAGAAAAATCATTGTAATGGAATTACAGCCTTGACATTGGAGTATTAATCTTCACTATATTCTAGTTTTCTACAGCAGGTACTGTAGAACTTAACCATGGTTTCACTAAATATAAAAGCAAGTAAACCCATAAAACAGCTTCCCATTACTACTACTACTATGAACTTCTGTGGAGACTCAAGGTTTTGTTCAGCTTTTATGCCAGCATCATAAATATCCTATTTTAGCAGAGCATGTTTCTGGACACATTTGTACAAGCCCCATGGATATTACTGAAACAGAGGAAACTTTAAAAAGTTACTCTGGTGCTCTGTGATCACCTTCAAACTTCTTCACAGAATCCTAGGGGTTGGAAGGGACCTTGAAAGATCATCTAGTCCAACCCCCCTGCCGGAGCAGGCTCACCTAGAGTACATCACACAGGAACGCATCCAGGCGGGTTTTGAATGTCTCCAGCGAAGGAGACTCCACAACCTCTCTGGGCAGCNCATGGATGAGGTCACCCCTCAGTCTCCTTTTCTCCAAGCTAAAGAGACCCAGCTCCCTCAGCCTTTCCTCATAAGGGAGATGTTCCACTCCCTTAATCATCTTAGTGGCTCTGCGCTGGACTCTCTCAAGCAGTTCCCTGTCCTTCTTGAACTGTGGGACCCAGAACTGGACACAATACTCCAGATGTGGCTTTACCAAGGCAAAATAGAGGGGGAGGAGAACCTCTCTTGACCTACTAACCACCCCCTTTCTAATGCACCCCAGGATGCCATTGGCCTTCTTGGCCACAAGGGCACATTGCTGGCTCATGGTCATCCTCCTGTCCACCAGGACCCCCAGGTCCCTTTCTCCTACACTGCTCTCCAGCAGGGCAGCCCCCAGCCTGTGCTGGTACATGGTGTTGTTCCTTTCTATAGTACCTCACATACTACTTTCATTATAAATTTGTTTTTATTGGAGAATAAGCTGAGAAGCAAAAGGGCAGGCTAATAGGGTTTGAAGCAATTATATTCTCAGAGATTGATAGATAGCATGATAGCTCAGGAAATCTAATGAAAAAACAAAGAAAAGAAATTTGGGCTTTGCTGCCGCGGGACTGTTCCCTCTCCTACACCTCCCGTTCTTCCATAGTGGAGACTTAGTTCATGTCATCCTTTTCAGGAAAATGGAGAAGTTGGAATTATTTTGTGTTTCTGCTTCAGAAGATACATTCACATGTCATTGGGCAGAGATAAAACCAGGAAGATAGTAATACCTGTTTGCAGGACGATTATCATCACTCGGTGTCTCTTGAGTGGGTTTAGTTCTGTATTCTCATCTAAACTCAGATTGTCCAATCTACACATTTACTAGAAGTAAATATCATAGAGCATTCTCAGATGGTGAAACACCGTCATCTATGTTCTTAATTTATTTTAGAATGATCACTACCATGGGTTTTGGGCCAAATGGACCATCTAGCACTCTCCCAAACAGTTCCTGGCATAGCTTGAGAGTTATCAAGGGTGAAGGAGCATTTCTAATGAGCCATTGCATATGAGCACCCTGTTTTTAGGGGATAAAGAGACCATTTGTAGTATGGATGTGGTCTGGTCCTTGCCAGCTGCCTATAGTATCAACAAACAGTCCCATAGATGCTTAGTTTATTAATACAGATACAGCTTCTGTGACTAATATTCACTTTAAGTAGAAGGACTTGCAAGTGGTCTGTGCTGAGCTTCATATGAATTTGCCCAGGAGTGAGAAGTAGTGCTTTAGAATTAATGTTTCCAAAGCATGTTTCCTTCTGTATTGATGAGGCTGTTGGATGTCCTGAGAAGGAGCAAAAGATTTATCATCTGCATGCAGGACTATGTTGGTCAGGACTGCCACAACACCCCTGTAGATCCAGAAATAACATGGGTCCTGGGTCATGCCATCTTTGTCAAATTGAATTACTAAATGTTGTCATGACACTTACTAATCAAAATGTATCTGCATTACATGGCTTGCTTAGATTGGAATAAGATGTTTCAAAAACTTTTTCCATATTTAGACTTATAATCTATAGAAACTAGGATGCAACTTTTACCGAAGCATACTGGTATTTTCTCCTGCTGTATACTGGCAACTTCAATATCTGTCCCTCATGCCACAAGGACAGGACTTACTACTAAATCTGTCTGAAAGCATTTTTTCTCCTTACTCTACTCTTTAATTCTCACTGAAATTCTGATGAACTTCACAAGAGCAGTTTTGATTAGAGAGACCTACTACCTTAAGTTTTGTCTTTTTAAATAGAATTGTAATATTCCTCAGTTAGAGAGATTTCTCTTAAATTTCTGTTCATAACAGAAGTGCTACTGTGGAGAATATGAACTGCCAGCTACTACTGAATAACATTAATATTTCAGTGTTTCAGTATGAGAGAATACTACCACTTCTGGTGAAAATATTAAAACACTAAATAAATATTGATATCTACACTCAGCAGAGAACTTCAATGATTTAATTGTCAAAAGGGAATATAGTTGAAATATGTTAAATAAAACTCAGAACTCAGCTGCCACCATGGCTAATGTTTTCTTCACAGTTCCTGGAATGTGTGGAGTGTGCTTTCTCCTTTAGCAACCATTCCAAAGACTCTGACTCTTCTTATGAACCACATAGGAAACTGTGATGCCGTTTTCAATTTTTACAGTCCTCTCAGCCTCAAAGCACCTAAGAGGCAGGATCTTCTACACCTTAATCAGAGATGCCAGGGATTGTTATGTGATTTATAACTAGTGGATTCGTATTTATAATAGTCCTTTGCTAAATAATTATTTTCTTGTTCCTGTTTCCTTTTTTTCTTCCCCCCCCCCCCCCATCAGATTACAAGGTAAAGAAAGGCGAGACTTGCTCTAAGCAAAGCATAAGTTGCCATTCTTAATATGATTAGGACCTTCTAAATAATCAGGAAGATCATTAAAATTTGAAGCATAAAAGTAGATTTTAAAAAGCTTTCTTTTGACTGTGTGAAGTTTTATTGACATAAATTCAGCAAAGTAGCACTGATCCCCTAATTCAATATTTACAGTTGTAGATATTAAAAAAGTATAAAAAAAACCCCAAACCTTAACAATTATATTGATACACTACCAAAACAATAGTGGATTATAAAAATCATTTTCAAAATACTGTGTAAAAATACATATGTCTTAAGTATAAAGCTCTTCATTGTCACGGTTTTTGGGTTGAAATAATAATTTTTGATATGCAAAGTAGGTAAATCAGGTTGAATACAAAAATCACATTTTTATTAAATTGCTTTAAATTATGGCAAATAATGGCAAACAGCAGAGCTCTATGCTTGATGTAAAAGAAACACTTATGGAGATGCAAATAACTAAAGTCCTGGGGAGGTAAATACATAAACTGATAAGCATATGAAGTAATTTATTAAAAATTCAAGAGGTCTGTTGATTATTGATTATGGGGTGGAAGTACCTTGACAGAGAGAAAATAAAAGGCACTCTAACCTTAAAAAAAGAAGCAGGTGAAAAGAAAGAGTGAGTAGGAATCAAAGTCAGACAAGTTCAAATTGGGAAGAAGTTATAAACTGTGAAAGTAAGGATGATTAATCAGTGGATGAAACCGGTAAGAGAAGCTAATAGCTTTTAAACCCCTTTCTTTTTTTACCACCAGTTTTATTCAAACTGGTGCTAGGGAGACTGACACTAGCATATGGATAAAAATCTGTGGTCTGTAGATTAAGCAATTTGTCAGGCAAGATAATCTAATGATACCACTTGACATTAAAATGTGTCCGTGAGTAATTTTCAACAGAACTGGTGGTAGAATTTGCTGTGAATAAATATTTCTAATTTATTCTGGAAAAAGCTGGTTTCACCCTAACCTCTATTTTGAGGGCTAGAGCCCCATTAACAGCCAACTAATTCCAATGTTAGGGTTGATCAAATCTTCAATACTCCAGGAAAGCAGATACTTATATCGCTATCTTCAGAAATGGTCAGATGACTTGGTCTTGTTCAGTATTTCCAAGCTGGTTGAACTATATACCTCTTTTTGGTATCTCTTGTGGTTTTGATATGCAGTTTTAATGTGTGTTTTGAGTGTGTGTGCATGTGCAAGTGTGTACATTTTAGCAAGTTATAAATATCTTTGATAAATTGTTAAATAGCTTAAATATTCAAGCAATTTTCCCATATGGGGATAGAAAATTTGTTAAATTTTTCAGGTAAATTATGAAGAATATTATAAAAGATTGCACTTCTCTGAAAGCAGGTTTGCCTTGTTTGCTTGAGTTACTAATGTTCTTCAGCTTCATCCAAGCATCTCCTTTTTATTATGAGACAATGTTTTCTATTCATCTGCCTTCTGTCTTCAGTGTGTCATGCAGAAATATTTGGAGATTTACAATAAAAACCATACTTTACTCAGCATAAAACAAAACATATTCATCTGTCAGATCAACTCTGAAATGAAATATGATGATAATTGTGGAAGGCATTCTGTGCTGGCAATATGTCAGGATTGTGAATCATTGATGTTTACAGCTGATATCATTCACATCAGTGCAGCTATAATTTTCTTACTACATTAATCAGGATCAGCTTGGTATCTCAGAAGACTTGTGTTTTCTTCCTTATTTAGCTGTTTGTGTGTAAAATCTTCAAATGCAGTTATGTTAATTTTCCTACTTAAATTTCCTGTAATTTTGTTCTCCTTTTCCAATAAGTCAAGTATGGGAAAAGGATAATATGAAAAACAATGGAATCTACTGAAAATGTTTATAAATTCAAATGACGTTTTAAATCAATGCCAGTTGACACTTAAAAATATAAAGTGAAGGTACATAACTTATTTTGAAGTCTGTCATTAATATAGTTTGCTCAATGGCTGAAACTTGAATCCTGATGTGATTCCACTAAAACAGTTCACTTGTACTCAAAACTCCTTAGGAGACATGAGTAATGGATCCCTTTTATGACTAGTTAATACTGAACCCAGGGAAAATTAGATTTTTAGCCAGGGTTTAGCCAGGTACCAGTTCTTGGAAAAAGTGCTAAAATATTGAGTGTTTCAAGTTCTAAACAATTGAAGCATTTTTCAGTCTTTGATTTGTCTCCTCTTCTAAATTTAAGAGTATTTAATATTTCTGAATGAAAGAGGATTTATTCCCACTCTAATTAGAATTACAGTTGTCTTATTAGATAAGGAAAATTGTAAAAGTCATAAATAATCTCCGTGCCCACTGACATGAAGACTATAGTTATGTTGACTTCAGTTATATGATAAAGAAAAACTTCTCAGGTGCTAGTATCAATCAGTACTGAAATAGAGCTCCTGATGAGGCTGTTGAATCTCCGTCACTGCATCCTTATAATCATAAGCTCGTGTGTAGCTGCCCCTACCTTGCACAGAGATGTGCACTAAGTGACCACACTGTGGACCCAATCATCCATATTTTCTGTGATTCTGTATGTGATGTAAGTTCATTTCTCTTCAATGTGTACGTAAAAGATATTATCCTTAATCTGTGATGTTTTAATCTGTATGGGACATTTTTAATGGGACCTGAGTGTCAAAGATGTTGATGTTTCTGTAACTGCACCATGTAAGAGTCTTTTTTGAAAGCAATGAGCCAGTGTTACTAGATGCATAAGAACTGTCACAGTATAAAGACTTGGTAACTTTTTATTTGATTCAAAAAAGGAAGGAGCAACAATATTTTAAATGTAAAGTAAGGCTTTTTTTCTGTTTGTCTTTAACTTGAGAGAAGTTTCTCTTTTCTCGAAAAAGTAAAAAAAAATTTGACATTTTTAATTCAGTATTAAAATAGTATAAATGGGCACCTCTTGGGGAAAAAAAGAGTTGTGTTGGGCTGGGGCTGCCAATCTCAGAATCTGATCCTGCTTCTAGGAAGAAATAACAAGATAAACACACAGAGGAGAAAAAGAAGAACAGATACAGAAAATATACATTTAAATGACTCCTGCAACCTCTCTCGGTTAAAGAAGGTCCCTGAGGCAGTTGTTGCCTTTCCAAAGAATTGAGGCCCTGGAGGAGCCCAAAGAGCAGTTTCAGTGTGTGGTTCTGCTTGTCTGTTTCTTTCTTTGTTTTTAACATGGATAAACCAATTTAATTCCTGTTCCTAATTTATTTCACAGGACTGATTCACTTGTTTTAACATTGAAATAAAACATATCCTCAGGCAGGAGGATGGAAAAAACCTTAGCTACAATTATTTAAATTCGAGAAAGTTGTAAACAAGGGTTCAGAATAAAAAGATAGGATCACTCTTTAGCATTGATATCTATTATTATGTTTACTATTCTGGGATCTGTTCTTAAACTTAATTTCCAGTAAATAATGCCTTAAAGTCTGGAGAGGTACACAACCTTAATAACTCTCAAAAGAGATGATTAGCACAGTTTTTAATATTTTTTGTAATTACATTAGTCTCTGATTTCTCTTTAGCAGAAAATAACCACCAATGCTTCTCTGGAAATTATTAGAATATTTTTTTTTCCCAGAAAGATAGTCTGTTTTATGAAAATTTAAAAAATTTTCCTCATGGCATTCAAATAAACACATTTCTGTGTGGAGGTCATTAAAAAACAGATACAATTATGGCACTGGCTCAGGAATAAACAGTGTCCTGACTCTTGCTCTGATTCAAATGAGGATCTTTGAGACTGCATCATCTTTTAATTAGGCAGAATAGGAAATTAATTTTCCTGCTCAGGCAGAATAGTCAAGCTTACTGCTGTACCTAATAGGTTGCAGGGAATGGACTTTTATGTTTCTTTCAAGCAATTCGACAGGTCTTTCTAATGGAAATTTAATTGAAACTAAAATTTATCCTGTAATTATATTTCCCCTTGAGAAACCATTTTCATAAAATCTGGACGTTGAAAAATACTCTGTCAAGTTTTAGTTTAGCTGGTGATCTGTGTTTATTTAAATATATATATATACAATTTCAAAATTGTTCTTATATTTTCTAACATTAAAATTCAGAAGGGTGCAAATAGGATGAGATATGTACAAACGCGTGCATGCCTGCATGGGTTGTTTTTTTTCTTTATTGCTTGATTAATGAGGATATGTTGGAGAAGCAGTAACTTTTTTTTCACTCTGGAGTGAATCTGTTCCCTGCTTCCTGTAAATGCTATTAGAACCATCTCCATAGCAACTAATGGTAATGCTCAAGAAAAGTGTTCCCAAAGTTTCAGATAAAGAAATAGATCATTAGAATCCCCTAGAAAGAAGAATTTATGTTGATGTAAATGGAGCTGCTAAGTGAAAGGAGACACAAGCAGTAAAATAATCCGGGCACTGATGCCAGCAAGTGTAGAGGCCTGATATGATTTGTTTCTACAGTTGCCTTGGAATTGTTTCACTCTTGAATTGATGGGAGAATGTTTTTTCATCTTCAGAGAATTTAGGTGCTAGGTTTGAATCAGTTATGCTAGGACAGATTTCTTCTTGCAGAACTGTCTAAACTAGTAAAAGAAAACAGATTTTGTTTGTTTTCTCATCTCTGTATTATTAAGAAGTATAATAATTAATAGCACAAACATGAATATTTACCTCATTTTAACAGCTGAAATAAAACTATCTCAAAAGTAAAGGTCTACAGCTCTAATTAAGATGGTTTTGAACATCTTACATGGATTGTTGTTTATGTCTAAAACTTCTCACCAGTGTCACTAATATTTACAGTTCTATTGCCAAATTACTCTGTATATTACATATAACTTTACAGGTAAACCAGACTTTCAGACAGTTTTTGGGCACCTCCTGAGTAAATATCATGCCATGACCATGGAACTCGTAGGGCTAGCTTTGTTTTCTCTTGCACAGACCTTTGTAGAATCAAACAACTCAGCTCTCACTGATGGTGGTAAAACTTGGGGGTCTCTTGCATCTTAGAGGATTTAAATAATAGCCAAAATATGAGTATTTGATGCATTCATCACACATAAAATGAAAAGACAGAAGTGATCAAAAAGGAGCAGTGCTGTTTCTGAAGGGGGCAGTCTTTCAAAACAGAAGAGAAGGAAATGTCACTACTCAGTGATAAAGAAGCATTCTGCCTTAATTTGAAAGGACCTGCCTAATGAGCTATGCTTGGTTCCCTTAGACAAATTTATTACTCTCACTGAACATGGACATCATTATTAATTAGGCAAGCTATCCTGTCAGCAGAGATGCTGTATTACCCTGAAGCTGGGTGTAAGCCAAAGACTTTCCTCATAGCCCATCCTTCAGCAGGACTACTTTCCTTCCAGTAGGGAATTAGCATACTTCTACAAGTTTTGTGACTGTTCCCCTTCAGCGAATCTGTATTAATTCATGTTGAGAATGTCAGGGCCAAATGGTAAAGCTAATCATTAACAGTATGAAAGTGTTCTTAAAAAATCAACTTGAAATCGCCTTATGTCCATCATTGATTAGTAAGTAACTATAAAAATACAGGATCATAGCAGATTCTTAAATGGGTAGAAGGATATTTTATATTTCAGCAGAAGTAACCATTTTGTAGACGTTAATTAATGAAGATTCCTGATTAATCCAGACCTGTTTTTGAAAGTCGTGAGGAGTTTATGTTAAATTCGCAGAGACTTTTGAACAATTCTCAGCTGGATTTGTAAGACAAAATTTTACTTTGAATTCCTACCTCTACAAGGACATTTGGATGGCTATCTTTTAACTTTGTCTGCATCCTAATTCCTATAGTTATCCATTGAACAAATGGAAGCATGGTTAGATATAAGTTTCACTTTTTAGATGCCTGAGCATGAATGGAAAACTAAAGAAAGGTCTTGCAGTAAAAAGGAGCAGAAGCAGTACTAAAGGAACCTTGCAACAAATTATTTTTAAAAGTAGAACGAAATACCACTAAGAAGGAAACAAAAAACCTCATATGTATGTCAGCAATTTTTTAAAAATAAAGTAAAATATTTAAATATATTTGACTTGAACTTTTCTTACCATGGACTTAACCATAGACATAGGTATGAAAATCATCACTGGCAGCCACTGTAGTCTCTATTGGCACAACTTGCCTTGTTCTGTTAATGACTACAGTGTGTGTGTTATTTGTCATAATATGATGTAGTGGCTGAAAAATTCTAAAATTTTTATGTGCAAACCATTGAGGGGAAATGCTACTTACTATTGATTAAATCTTTTCTAATTCAATGCATGTTCTCATTTAAATGTATAAATAGCAAAAACATGGTTTAATATAGTAGATCTCATTTAGCTCTTCATTCTCATTTCATCCTCTAGGATGTGTTTCTTGGTAAAATCTAGTACATCTAGCAATGTTGGTGATAAATTTATTTAATCACTCCAAAAGACTATTCTGACATTTCTGTATTTTCCAACACATTTTAACAGAGATCAGTCTCAGCAAAACTTCTGTTTCATTTTTCACAGTGTATACAAGAACTCATCCCTTTTCTATAGCCTTTGTACTCTTCTCAACAGGAAGAAGCCCGGCAGAATTCAGGAGTCTAACAGTGTTATTTAAAAGCATCAAACTTTGTGCCCAGCTAAATAGAGATATGCGTTCTGTAACCAAGCATTGCACTAAACTTCCTCCCATTTAAAAACAGGGACTATTAGTTCAATTTGTTTTAGTAACATTGATTCATGTGATCTGACATAAAGCCATAGTCTTGTTTCAAATAAAGTTTAAGAGTTTTGTGCACAATTTCATTAATGAGTTGTTCTCTACTGACTGTTGACAAGAAAAGGTGAAAATGAGTTCAAAGTATTTTTAGTTTCTTCTAAGGTTGTAGCTATGAAGAACTCAAACCTTCTTTGAGAAAGATATGTACCTTACACGAGTTTTGTCATGCTCCATGCTGAATATGGTGAGGTGGGGGTCAGTCTCTTTTGCCATGTCCATAGTGAAAGGATGAGAGGAAACAGCCTTAAATTGCAACAGGGGAGATTCAGATTGGACATTATGAAAAATTTTTTTCACTGTAAGGGTAATTGGGTATTGGAATAGGTTGCCCAGGGAGGTGGTGGAGTCACTGTCCCTGGAGGTGTTCAACATGTGTCTGGATGTGGCGCTGGGTGATATGGTTTAGTGGTGATTTAGGTAGGCAGTTGGACTGGATGATCTTGAAGGTCTCTTCCAGCCTTGACGATTCTATGATTCTATGAATAGAAGCAACAGGCCCATTCAATTGGTTGGAGCTCTGGTAGCATAACGAGTTTAAGACCCCGCTTAGGACCAGTTAGACAAGAAGTGCTGTTATATTATACAAAGTAGCTTTTCTTCCATGGAGGAGTGAGGGTTGGCCACTGCTTTTACTTATCCAGATCCTATTGATGGGTTTTGTATAGTCAGGTACTAGATGATACGTTTTATGTTGCTACACATATCCACAAGATTAAATATTTGTCACAGTGCTGATGCTCTGTGCACTTTGAGGCTGAGCCTGTAGTAGAGCATAGGTGTCATTAACAACAACCTAGACATTAAAACCCTTTTTTTGAATGATGGTAGAAACATACTGTGAGCAAAATTGACATTTTAGTTTTAGCAAAAGGCCCTGAGTAGAAAGAAAGAAAAAAAAATCTGTGAGAATATTATTTTTTTTAGAAATGATGTTTTTAAGATCTAACAGCCTATGTTCATTCTGATTTTTCCATCCATCCATCCATGACTTAATGACATTGAGCTATTAAGCTTAGGACATTCTTGGTCAGCTTTAGGTTCCTGGTTCTCTGCCCCAGAGAAAGCTGGCTTGAGCAATGTAAGGTGCTCTTCCAGCTTCTGTCAGCTGGTTCTGGTTGCATTGGTCTATTCAAGTTGTGCATAACCAGAAGGCAATACTGTCCTGTGAGCCTCCTTTACTCATCTCAACTGTGCCCTCTGTTATGGGGTAGCATTGTAGAAATGGTACCTGAGCTGCATATACCCAAATTTCCAGATGTATTTGCATTGACAGCTGGTGAGCTTGTGGTTTGTGACAGCTGCTTTGCCATAGCAGGGTCAAAGTTAATTAAAACTGTTTCTGCAAGTGTATTTTTCATAAGGCCAAATTGCATGCTGGAATTTTAGCATAAAACATCCTGTATTTTAAAAAAGAAAAATATTTTAATGGTGGATTTCCTGGTTAACTTGGTTATTCTTTGACTTAGTGCCAATTACAAATGCTAGCAATCATTAAATGTTATATATTTATAGCCCAATATCCACTGTGTGGTATTGTGTTGAAAGTAGAGTTAAAAGTAACTTCCTTCTCCAGGTTCAAAGACAGCAACCTAGCTGCTGGCAGCCAACTATAGTCTCTACTGGTAGTATGCAGCTATAGACAAATTCTATGTTGGATTTTTTAAGCCATCAGGGATATGAACTTGTTTTGTCTAGCCTCTAGAGGGAGAATAGGACAGATGGACTTTTCATACTGCTTAAGTAAATCTCTTACTTCCTTTGGCCAGCCTTCTGAAGAAGTATGGGTGAGTCAAATAGATCAGAGAAGCTGATATTTGTGTTGTGACTAGAAAGTGGACACCTTTTATAGACTTTATAAGAGTGTATAGCTGATAACATTTTTCAGAAGTGATTTGTTAAATTGGAAGTTGTGCCAGATATGCTATGTTGTTCTATACCATTATGAATATGTGTCCTTTTTAAAATTCATTGAAATGTCAGTGTTTAGATTAAACCCCTAATTTTCAGTTTCTGAGCTTTCGGTAATTACTGCAATGTTTTATCATTAAAAATGCCATTTTAAAATGCTAGTTTTCAGGCATAGATGTTTGCAATAGAAAATATTAATTGATGTATGCCAGATTATATAACTTCAGGTTTTCATCAGGACAGTGATCTACTGGACCGGCGGAAACATTGCTTCAGTGTCCAGTCTGAATCTGGAGAAGATCTTTACTTTTCTGTGGAACTAGAGTCTGACCTAACACTATGGGAAAAAGCCTTCCAAACAGCAACTTTTTTAGAAGTTGAACGGATACAGGTGAGAACAGCTGCCTTGATGATTACCTTTCGGTACCTTAACAAATTAGATCTGTATGAAATAATGGTGCAATTGAAGAAATTTTCTGACCTTCTGCAGCTCTCAAATTATTATTGTTTTGTGTATGTAATTGCATAAAAACCCTTTTGGTGTTCCCAAACAGCTTGCAACGTAATGTTCAGAAGAGATCACCTCAAATACAATCACAATAGGTGATACATATTTGTTAACTAAAGTTCACATACAGAAGGAGAAAAACAACCTATAGGTCAGGGGCAAAACCAGCTGTTTAGATATTCTTACATACTGTCTTACATGCTACTTCATTTGTTATTGGATAATGTAAGAGAACCTTGCAGAAATTGTCCTTGTAATAATCAGGAATGAGAGCAGACCAAGTGAGAATACTTACTAGATCCAAGCAAGAACAAAATTGTACCTCAGATACATTATCCTTTTTTTACACATTTCTTGTTTCTTGTTTACTCATCAGATGACAAAGCAGATTTGGATGACATTCGGGTACAGATTACCAGAGTGTTTTTATAGCAAAGTTACATATCAGAGTGTTTAAAGATAACTGTTTTTGTCACTTGACGAAAAAGTATTTTTTTTTAAATTTAAAATAGGACAAGAAATACCTACCACAATTATAATTCACCTAATCCTAATTGTTACATTGATGTTCTAATCATAAAAAGTACATGTGGTTGGAACAGCTTTAGTTGATGTTACCATGAGTTATTCTGTATACACACCTACAAAAGTCATGTTAGTGTATTAGCCTGGGCAAATATTGGCTAGTGCTCACTTTCCCTGTACTCATTTTCTGCATCTTCCTGGAAGTGCAAGTGCTGACAGTTTTTTATTTAGACAAATTGTTAGTTTATTATATATTAGACCTCTTCTGACCTACAAACCAACACATGCAGATGGACTGAATTAGTATATACTAACGATGATCCAGTTTGCTAAAACTAGACTGCTGTCAGTTTTAATGCATATCACCTTTGCTGGAGGAGGAGTCAAAGAAGGTTCATTTTTTATCTAAGTTCATGCTCTCTGCTGCCTTTTACAGGAGCTATTCTTACCTTTTGAACTCTGATTGTCATGCTGAAAAATACAAGTATAATTTTTCTGTATAAAAATTGCAACAATATATATCCTCCACCACTAAATATTTGAGATGCTTTGTCTCTCTCATATCATTGACTGCAACATTGTTTGTAAAAGTGCTACTGTGCTATGAGTGAAAGGATATATGGCAATTTAATAACTTTTAGCCCAGAAGCCACTTCATATTTGTTCTTCTCTACTGTTGATTCATATTGTAGCATTCCTAGTTTATATTCTTCTCTTACATTAGAAATGTAATTTCTAAATGACATTTATTCAAAATTGCTCCCATGTTTCCCAGAAATTATTTCCCCTAACAATCTTAATCTCAGACTAATCTTAGCCTATCCACCTTTCTTTTCACTCCACTGATATTCAGAGTAGCAATTATGAACTCAAAGTAATGATTTTAAGATCCTGTATGGGGACAAACTTTTCAACAAGGCCTGTAGTGATAGGACAAGGGACAATAGCAAGTGATGAAACAAGGGACAAAACTGAAAGAGGGTAGATTTAGACTAGATATAAGGAAGAAATTCTTTACAATGAGGGTAGTGAAACACTTGAACAGGCTGCCCAGAGAGGTGGTAGAAGTCCCATCCCTGGAAACATTCAAGGTCAGGTTGGATGGGGCTCTGAGCAACCTGATCTAGTTGAAGATGTCCCTGCTCACTGGAGGAGGATTGGACAAGATAACCTTTAAAGGTCCCTTCCAACTCAAACCATTTTATGATTTACCAAGTTTGATTGATTATAGTAAATTTATGAAGGTGGACAAACAGGCTTCTCATGATAGATTGTTATTGTGGAACTCACAATTATGATTTCACCTTTTTTCTTTATTTTCTTGCCTCTCTGTATCTCAGTTTGGAAAAAAATACTCTTTTTAATATAACTGATATTTGCCTCATTATTCTTTCAGCAATCTGTTACTGCTTTCATCCACCAATTTGCAGTTTCAGATAAAATCTGGTTTGACTAAGTGGTGGTATAATTTGTCTCCAACAAGTTTTTTCATTGCTCAGTGAAAAAAATGTGACATGTTCAAAGCCGAAGTATTGACTGTACATTTTATTAAAATTGTATTTTTGCAATTATATTCATATGAATATTCATATTTTAGATGAATGATAAACCAGCTGTTTGCAGGTTTGCCTTACTATGAAATAAATAATTTTGAAAATATAACTGCAGACTAAAAATGCCGTTTAAAACTATTCAAATGTGTTGTGTACTCTTCCATAATTATCCAAATAATAACAGAGTTACTTCACTAGTATAAATTGGAATTAACCTCCAGAGAAGTTAATCAGGGCCCTGTTCTGATTTAATTCTAAAGAATACATCACAAATTATTTTTTTAAAAAATGCCTTACTATAAATATGCAATAAATCGTGTTTAAGCCTAATTCATAGTTCTGCCATAGGTATATGTAAAACAAAAGTTAGGCATGTTTTGTTATTTGTTTTTTTTAGAAAAGGAATATATTAGCAGAGAGATAGTCAATCTGATAATAGTTTAGCAATACTATGTGGTAAGATATTGTAGAGATGCTGTTGTGGTGCATTACAGTCACTCTTCAGATATTTTTCTTCAGAGTAGTGTCTTCCTTTAGCTCATATCCAGTGCTAAATCATAGCAGTTGCTCTCTCACTCGATAACCCCTCCCCAACCAAGAAGGGGAATTAGGAAGAAAAGTGTCTGTGGGTTGAAATACAAACAGATTTAATGAAATAACAAAACTAATACAAATACCAACATAAAATATATAAGTTTAAATGCAGCCTAGTCCTTGCAAGTAGCAAAGGGAGCAGCAGGTCAAAAGGGAGGAGCAGCAGGTCAAAAGGGAGGAGCCCCAGGAAACAGAACTCTCCACCCTTAGCACTCTTCCCCATTTATAATGAGCATGAGGTAAGTGGTGTAGGATACATCTGTTAGCCAGCTTGTGTCAGCTGCCCTGACTTAAGCTCCCAGCTGACTTAGGGTTGATAATGGCCTATCCTCCATGGCTGGCCTATGGTTCTGTCCCAGTGAAACCAAGACAAGTAGTAAGAGATACTAATCAATTTTCATAATTACCTACTAAAAGAAAACAAATAGTTGAAATGGAGATCCTTTTTCCTTTCTATCTCATGACATTGTTATATGAAGAATCTGAGACTACTATAGCTTTCATAATAATGTGCAATTATATGTGATTGTCAGGTTCTCTTTCTCTTACTGCTACTTTGTGCTAAAACTTTCACCACTTCCATTAGGATTTTTTTTTGCTGTCCTTCTTATTTGTTTAGCAATTGTTCCCTAATATAAGGATTATAGTGTAAGCTGTTTTGTGTTACAGTACTTTAAGATTTGTCTCCATTGAAGTTGAATCTGAGTTTGAAAGTCTGTATTAAATCTTGGGCTTATAGTATGTTTTTTCTTAGCTTCAAAGATAGCTTACACTGGGTGTACAACATACCATTCTTTCCATAATTTAAACTGTGTGTATAGAGTGAGTAGAATCTAAGGAACAAATTTGGGTTGTCTCCTTCAGCCTCTGCCTGACCTGCTGAATTATTCATGAACCAAATTTAAGATTCTCTATTCTGTGAGAGAACAAGAAAAGTGTGCTGAGATATCTTCATGAGCTCTGTGTGAGAAATCAGCAACCAAAGCCATACATCCACAGTATATATTATTAAGAATCACTTTTAATGATTTACAGTGTTTATTAAATGTATAAGAAGTTTTAAATTATCAAGTCTCCTGGGGATAATTTCTACATTTTTGTTTTCTCAAAATGTCTGAATGAAAAGACAAACCAAAGAAAATAAAGATGGGAAAAATCTTAACAGAGTTAACGAGTGTCTGAAAGTTCACTTTGCTACTCTGACCTGTGACCAGAATCATGTGCAAGTGCATACAACACATCCATAAAGCAAGGGACAGACATTCTTCCTCAAAGAAATTAAAAGCTTGCTGTCCAGATATCCTTTTGGTATTCTCACATTTTGCTTCTCTGAATTGTTTCGAACATCAGGGAATACGTAGTCTGAGGGCATAGATTGGTTTTACGAGTAAGTAAAGAATCAGCTGGTAGCACTGGTAGTGCACATCTTACAATGTAGTTTCTTTCTACCAATAACCACATTGAGCTGAAGTAAATGATATTTCTCCACAAGCTGTGCACTACCTTTTGTAGAAAGAACCTTCAGTCTGGAAGCCAGTGCAGCATTGAACCAAGACAGATATGTCCTGTTTCTCATCCTGTTTCTCATAAATCTTAACTTCTCAGTGAGGCTAATTAGCCCAGGCACAGTGCTATACTTAAACAGAGGTAGCTGTGCCAACTCAGCGTGGTGCTGCAATGTGCATTGCAGGTTGACCTCTGGTGTTGAGGTGGGAGGTCAAATGAGTTAGACGGCAATACATATTTTAAATCTGATATACTGTCTCCTTGCCAACTTTTAATTCTCAGTAAAGACTCTACATCTGCTCTAGCTATCTTGGAGGTCTACAAATAAAACTGTAGTTTGCATCTTGTGGGAAGTCAGCAAGATAATTCTCCAAAACTGTACATTTTTTGCCTTGCATGCAAAATTTGAACATTTTTGCATATGTGAAATCATTAAGTAGTAAATATATTACTTTACACTCTTTTCTTCTACTAATGAGAGGTTGCCAAAGGCAATAACCTCTCCTTTTCTAACAACACTGATTTACAATCAAATTTTACATATTCATAGCAGATTTATGTTTTAACTGCTCAAAAAAAAAGCTACTTTTGTTTGCTAATATAAACACAAATACCATATGACTGCAACACCACAGGGCTGAATAATTGAATTTATAATTAAAAATTTTTGAGGTTTTTGCATTAATAGTTATAATGACCAAGTCCACCTCTATATTATATGAATTCAGATTTTATACACGTAGTGAATACATAAAGTTCTTTCAGTGTTGGAAGCTACAATAGGAGTCTAGTCACTGCTTTTCATCTCAACAGCAGCAGTAGGAAACCTTTCACTTACTGATGGACAGTTGTAGCTTTTGAACACCTTTAGTGGAGCACATTGTAAGGCATGTGTCATGGATTGTTTTTACTTCCGAGTTATAGATGGCCATGCTTTGTCTATAGACTGACTTAAATGCTGCACTTGTGCCACACTGGTAACTAACAGAGAGTGTCTTTCAGCTTCAGGCTATCACTGTGTTTGTGGGTTCTAGAACTCCAAGATGTGTTCACAAAGATTAACCAACAACTGTTTGTATGTAGTTGAGACCTGATTTGATCAATGAAAACAATTCACTCAAATATTTCAGTTTCAGAGAAGAAATCTGTATTGAAGTGTAAGAAAGTAAAATTTAAAATAATAATAAAAATAAATAAGAATATATATAGCTATGAACTTTTCCATTTTCCTTCATTACAATGTCTATTTCAACTCTTAGAAGCTGTTAATGAGCCTTTCAGCTTCTTGTGTTCTGGGGAAGACCATTTAGAATTCAAAGAGCCCATGCAAATAATATATATGTAAAGGCATGTGATATAATAATAATATACACTTTTGTAACACTGATAATTTAGTAGCTTACATTGTGCCCATGTTTACGATTCATATTTTGGTTCTTTGACATGTTATAGATCATGGAAGTCTTTTTTCTCATATCATATATTTCTTGGCTACAGTAACATCTGAAGAATAGAACTGTATTTCATTTAATCTGAAGGGTAACATTTCTATAAAATAAGAATGGTTTCTTTAAAGAACTTACATCATATTTGGAAATGTTTTTCTTAAAAAACTGAAAGGAATATATTAATGTTAGAGGAAGTTACCGGGTACCAAAACAAATAGAGAGTTTGAAAATAATGAAAATTTCTTTTTAGCAGTTGTCATTGATAAACCACTGAGGCAATTTTGATTCAGATTTATTTTTTCCCTAGTGGAAGCAAAGCCTCTTTTTACAATACTTAGAAAACTTCATCACTGATATAAATCCTTTAATTTGGACTACACTGGCAATAAATTGACCTATTTACACACAAATTACTTATGATAATAATTTTGAGATATATAAACATTAGGATAAAGACAGAGAAATACTGGTTCTGGAAAGAATTTGAAGAAATGTGTTCTGTCATAACTGACTTCTCTGATTTTTCTTTTGCAGTCCAAGACATATGCCTGTGTTATGGAGAGCCATCTTATGGGACTTACCATTGACTTTAGCATGGGCTTTGTCTGTTTTGATGCTGCCACAAAGGTAAATTTCTAAGATTCATTTCCATCACATTATTATTATTCCTCATTATTTCTTATATTTTGGGATAAGTATTAAATCCTTAAAATAAACTTCTTTTTGTTATCACAAGAGATCATCTTTTGGCAAATCTCTCATGCTTTAATTTAATCTGGGGGGTGATTTCTAAGTGGTATGAGAAGTTGTATTCTAGTATGTGGTTGTTATTGAAAACTCAATTCCAGTGTCAATCTGAAACAAGCATCAAGTCTTTATTCTTTAATTTCACATGAAAGCCCAGACTGATTCAATTTGATGGTGCATCCCTGGTTTTGAAAGAAAATAATCTTTGTTTCAAACTCATCTGTGAGCTTGGAAAAGAACCTGCCTTACTCTTCTGTTTCATGGGTAGGAGTGTATGTTATTACAGCAATTCTCACTGTATGTTTTGGATATTTTTGTTCGGGTGTCTGTAAAAAGAGAAATCAGCCATGGTCTGTATGTATTAGGCTTTTCCCATCAGCCTTAAGAAAGCTCAGTACAACTGCTGAAATAGTTTGATGTATCCAGTGAATAATATGTGATCAATTTCCAGTTTATATTAATGCAAGTCCAAATCTCAGTAAAATTATAAAGAGCCTACATATGTTTGCATGTGCACTAATTGCTAACAAGTACTAAAATGTAAGCAGTCTTTATTACTACTACTTGTATAAGGGTTATTTGCATCTCCTTCAAAGATCTTGCACATCTCTGATTCTCAAGAGACTTCAGACTCTTTCAAAGCCATTATCTGCAGTACAAGCATACACCAAATTTTAGACAACAAAGCACCTACTCAAACTAAAACCATACTGCACAACCAAGTAGCAGAAGAGCCACAATGCAAAAACACTCTCCAAGTTTTCTAATCAGACAGAACAGTATTTATGTTGTCAACAGATTCCTTAAAAATGTTTTCAGGCTTCTGATATTTAGTTGCTTAAATAAATTGTGTAAGCATAAGTAAACTATTGCTTAACATTCACAAAAAAGTTTTTACATAGAAAATTATTACATATAATAATATTTTTGAGCAGATTGTGTTACCTTAAAACTTTCAGTGCTGTAAGCAGAATACAGTTGGCATCCTCAGAAACCTACATGCAGTCTTGCACCTTAATTAGTTTGTATGTTAGAATTAATTATAGCAGCATGGATAAGAAAGAGGACATACTATTTTGTTAGGTAGTCAGGTGTTAGCCAGTGTGGGGTGGTAAGGATGGCTGTAATGAAATTGCAAGAGGAGAGGAGAGGGGAGGAGAGGAGAGGAGGAATACTGTATAATTTGTTGAAATTGTCAAACAAGCCATAGGATGAAAACCTGTCTCAAATCTGCCCTGCATGTGTTAACCACATTTTAATGATTGCCTAAATAGGAAAATCATTACCCACTCTCCATCATTTTATTGAAAGATAGATGTGATTCTCTTAGCGAATAATTTATTTGGATATCTTTGTTAGGATGATTGCACATGTAGGTTGTGTTTATGCTGGAATGTTCTTCAACAATTTTGCTGTACTGACATAAACAAACATAAACAAGAAGTGTTTATTCACATAAGCTAAAAGTGTTATTTCTCCACTTAATGAAGGAGTTCATATGAAGCAGGAGTTCAAAATCTCTTTTCCAAGAAAAATGTGAGAAAACAATGAAAAGTGGAAAACAGTTTGCAGGACAAGGAAAACACAGATAAAATTTAAATTAAATTATTTCTATCTTATTAATAATTACATATATATTTGTGCACTAGAACTGTACAAAAATCCTAGCAGCTGTCACATGAAATAGTGAATCCAGTGTTAAAGACAAAGACACTATTTAAAATGTCATAGTGTTCATGAAAAAGTTATTTACATCTAAATCTTTATTTAATCAGTACTTGAAAAAGCAGTACTTGAAAAATCCCCTTCCAATGATGGGACATCCACAACTTCTCGGAGCAGCCTGTTGCAGTTTCTCACCACCCTCATCATAGAAAATTTCTTCCTTACGTCCAATTTAAACCTACCCTCTTAGTTTAAAAACATTGCCCCTTGTCCTGTCACTGTAGGCTTTGGTAAAAAGTCGTTGTCTTTCTTATAAACCCTCTGTAAGTATTGAAATGCTGCTCTAAGGTCTCCCCAGAGCTTTCTCTTCTCCAGGCTGAACAACCCCAGCTCTCTCAGCCTGTCTTCACAGGAGAGCTGCTCCAGCCCCCTGGTCATTTTTGTGGCCCTCCTCTGGACTCGTTCTAACAGGTCAACATATTCACTTCTATTATTTTGCCACTACTCATATCAAATTCAACCACTCTTTTCTGGGTAAAGCTTAACTTGAAGCTGTTTTCAATAGATTTCAGAGTTCAGTGTCAGGTAATTCACTCAGTCCATCTCTCACTTCTCCCAAAATAACACTGCAGATGCAAAATCTTTTAATGAATTCAAACGAGGTCTTGGACAAGTGCTTGAAGACAGATATGCTTAATACAATTATATTTTTGTTTTATTATTTATTTAT
>VZRW01009270.1:83721-111716 GCA_013398125.1 Aegotheles bennettii | reverse complement strand
TCCTGAACTCCACCATCTCATTTTTGCATAACTCTTCCTCCACTTCTTAACCTCCAACCAGACCCAAACTAAGGCAGTACCTGAGATGAACTTGACCCATCCACAGGCTGTTTTTACAAAATCCCAAATACTAGATGGGAGCCACTGTGAAAATACAGCCAAGCCTGCACCTGCGGTAGCTCTGGACAAGGGCACATGTACCAGACCAAGAAGAGAGAGAAAGACTCAGACTACTGCAGCAGCTGTGTATGATGTAAGACTATCTTGTCAGGCTACTCTGGAATTCTGGGGTCTCCTATAGGTTTTGTGAGACTCTTCTTCCCCGTGCAATAACCCTGTTTTTTCTAGGAGGCCCCATGACTTCAGAGAAATTCTAGCTGGTCAGACCTTACTGTATTTACAGCAGGCATAACCTTGTGTTAATCTGGAGAAATATTTATTTTTTACCTCTCTAGCCCCTGGTGCCTGTTGCTTTATTTCTCCCACTTTCAGACAAACTGAAGCATACTTCATTCTGCTCTTCTTCCCTTCCTCTACTGTATTTCCATGGTATTTTTTAGTCCAGTGCATTTTGGAGGCAGGGTACATCTATTATTTCATGGTTGTATCACAGGTGGCATTTGGTTCTTAATTTAATGGTATTTTCCTTACCAAAGTAATACTATTATTAATAAGAACAGCCATGCCAGAAGCCTGGATAGCATGAACATGAAGCCTGCACAAGTCATCAACTTTTGACCAATCCTTCTTGCTATGTCTGAGATTGAGCATAAGAAAGAAGTTAATTGCCAACACTTGTGTGAAAGAGCTGAGCATAAGCCAAGCTGCTGCGAATGTCAGAGAACACATTCTGCCTGTGATAAGAACAACATTGTGTAATGTCTTTTTATTACAGGCCAAGCTAATACCAGATTATCTCTCATTTCCATCAGCGAAGTGCATGCACACAGGCTGCTACTGCACTGCAGTGTGATCCCATCTGACCTTCAGTCTAAACAACTGCTCTCTAGAGACACAGAGCAGCTTTCACAGAGGCTCTACCTGATTTTGCTTGGACTTAGAGTAGGAAGTTACCAAACATATTGTGCTCTCCTGGCAATACTGACATTACTTACAAGCAGTTTAATGGACTTCGAAATTGTGAGTGTTCATAGTACAACATTAACATTGTTTTTAGGTCAGCTTCTGCCTTACTCTGCCTCACAGGCAGGAGAACCTGTAAACAGTGTATTAATTAACAGCATTAATTCTCTGCTCTTAGATTTCTTAAATTTGCTTCAGTGGCCTGATATCTTGTCATGCATGAAGGTCTGGGAGAAGATCTCAACCTGTGGAAATCTGGATAAAAATGTCATTAATTTTTGTTTCCACAACTGCCCTCTTGCTCAACTGGAGATCTCCACAAATGGAGGAAGACCACTCTACCCAAACCACCTCAGAGCTGAAGATCAAGGATCAGCCTTTTCCACTGGAAAAAGGGTCACCGTGTTTAGGGTAAGAGGTTTATACCTACCAGTATAACACACATAAGCACTTATCCAGGGAAGTAAAGTGCAGGTTTGGAGCAATCTGACCTCTTTTTTCTTTTGCCTCTGAGAAAACCCCAGAAGTGAGTGAAGACAAGCTAAGTTATTCCTTTTATTATCATTTTTTGATCAGGGAGTTACTGCATTTGTCAGTTCACATTGCTTCTGACACAGTGATAGCTGCGAATGAATCCTGGAGCCTATAAGCCTGATTTATGTGACTATTTCCACCACTTTGACAGCATAAGGAGATGGCAAACTGGGCACGTATGTGATAAAAATCCACAGAAAAAACGTATGTGCTGACAGAACAGCTTCATGTATTCTTAATGCAAATGAGAATTGGTCTCCCTTCATCCAGGAGTTTTTCACAGCTCATGATACCTATCAGCAGCAATGATAATAAATCTCAGCAATTCAGAAGCTCATCAATTCTTCCCCTTTCTCACATTGGATACCTGTGTACAGAAGGAGCTCCTTGGAACTGAAGGAATGGGATCACTAAGGAAATAAATATGAGTTTTTCCTGCTGTTTTCCTTTTTAGCATACAGAAGCAATCTGAGGATTTCTGAAGTGCAGGCTTTTCTTTCTCTTCTCCTTCTCTCCTTCTCTCCTTCTCTCTCTCTCTTTCTTTCTCCAGATGAACCAAAAACCTCCCTCCTAAATAGTAAGGCAGTATTAATAATGCAAATAAAACAGGGGGGAAAGTAGATGCCTGGCTCTAGGTGTTTGTAGCCAAAGGACCCACTTCAGCTTAGTTGCTGAAGCAGCTGCTCACAGCTTGGTGGGAGAGGAGCACCCCAAGCTGATGTCACTCTGGAAAGGGATGCCTCTGAGGCAGAAGAGGAAGATGGTTGGCAGCAATAGGCTTGGATGGCACACATCCACACACGTGGAAAAGAGAAGCTTGTCCCCACCCTCAACTTTCCTCTGCTGGTCTCCATACAAACCAGGACCCTGTTGCGGATCACCGCTCCGCTGCTCTTCTGGCATATCATACCTCTTTCCACCTTTCCTACCTCACACAGGATCCCCTTGCCTACCTCCTCCTGTTAATACCACCTCCTTCCCCTCCTGGACTTGATTCTGCATCTCGATGGGGAAACAGGGCTGGGTGTCTGCAGTGGGAGCCACGAGAGTGATCCTCACCGCCTAAGTCACGCAAGCGATTTTTGTACTAGCATTTGTGCTCAGCAGCATCAGGCTTCTGGTGGCACGGGAGCCTCTGTCCCTGAGCACATCTCTCAGCCAAAGCCCAGCCACAGCACAAGGTCTGGGGGGCCCAGATGGCTGAGCATTGTCTGCTGATTTCTCGTTGTCCCTCTTCCTGACAGATGCCACCATCTCGGTTTTCCAACTGGCTGCAGACACAGCAGCAATGCCACAGTGAAAGCAGGGACTCTGAAATTCACATGGACTTGCTTTGCAGGGGTGCAGTCAGACCCTAACGCCTCCATTACATGTTGCCCAAGCACCTGCTCCTCCTTCCGCTGGTTGTCTGACCCATGTTCATCCACATCTGAGGGTTGTAGTGGAAAGTCTCATACCAAGCATGCACCTGAAAGGTCAAGTGTTTTGCAATAAGGTGAACAACAGGTCTTTGGGTGTTTTTTTGACTGGATTGACTCTCTGTAACTATCACTCCAACACACCATAAAATAGGAAATCTGGCAAAACACTGCTTTGCTCTTTATCTTTCCCACAACAACAGCTCTCAGCATCTTACTTGACTGTCGGAAAAATACTTTATTTAATGCAGAAACAGATGATGCCAAGCCCACCTACAGGGAGGTGTGACAGCACACACCAGAGTGCTGGAACCAGGAAATTCAGTGTTGGTTTAAGGAACAGTTTGAAACAATGTTCAAAGCCCGTATTTCTTCTCCCCTGACAATGTTGCTTAACTTCCCACCGTGGAGAATGGGTTTGCCTACAACTCCTGGCAACGATGCCTTTTTTTTCATTACTTCAGTAAGTGCCCTTTGCGGATACCCATGTCCCCATTTCTTGAACTGACACAACCCAGCAGACATGCAATCACTTCTTGGCACACTGAAGGAAAGCCCCACCTGGGAAAAGGATTTACCTAACTCATACTAATTGACTTAATGGAAATGAGAGTTGCTGTACTTTGACAATATCCCTTCCTCCTCACTTCAATTTTTTTTCAGCATTTTGCGTGTTCTTCTGGACACTTCTGTCACAAGAACAGATGGCACAACCTCAGTACTGGCTTATCACTGCCCCGGCATGATGCAATGCTGTGGCTCAATACCATAAGGGTGGGATGATGCAGCCCTGGCAGAAGGAAGAAAGGCGTCACCATCCACTTTCAGTCCTTGATGCAAGTCCTTTCAGTCCTTGCAGCCCAATAAATACTCTGGGTTACCAAAGACAGACTGGCAGCTTGAAGATTTCTCCAGGAACAGCAGCAAAAATTAATCCTTTAATATCTCTTGATAAAGCTACGAAGTTGTTCACATTTCCAGGTGAGCCCTGGTGTATCAGATGGATGGGGGAATCTGGAGGTCCACAGAGTTTCTGTTGGCACCAAGAAATCAGGACTGTTACTGGTGGCTCATACAGCATCACCAACCTGCACCAGCCAGCAGTAATGCTGAGGTCCCAGGCTGCCTTCGTTTCAACTCTTGTGGAAGACCACTAGTGCTTTGGTTATTGGGCTGCAGGTGGCTAAGCAGCAGGAAACATCCGTGCCACACTTTAAAGGCACATGGCACTTGCTGTATGATGCATTAGTGCTTTCCACCCTGGCCCCAGACATCTGCAACCACCATGTCTGGGTTTTGGGCCCCATGCATGGCCAGGTTTGCCCAACTGACCTCCTTTCCACACATGGGAAACTCATGTCACTGCAGTGGTGTGGAAGTGGAGAAGCAGGATGGTGAGGGAGAGATGCAGCAGGGTGCAGGAAGTTTTGGTTGTTTGCATGGGGGCAGCTGGCTGCGGTGGAGGTGGGTGTGTGCTGGCTCTCAGCAGCCTCCCATGCCCATCCGCAGCAGGGTGAGAAGTCACAGCGTGCCCGACCAGTGCTCCAGCATTGCTGATAGGGAAACAACACCCACACATCCCTCCCCATCCTTACCAATACACTAGCTGCTTGAGAAGTAGTAACAAGAACAGGCTTCCCCGTGAAAACACGGTGCCTCAGTGCCTGTCCTTTGGCCCTGGTTAGACCTTTCCTTTTGTGGGTTCATATGCTGGAAGCTGAAGAGAAGTGTGATGCAGGAGGAAAGTATATGGAAAGCTGTCAGGAATTTGCTGGTGTTGCAGCATTCCCATTGGCTCCAGAGATACTGCTGTGGGTTGTCTGTCACTTCTCTCTGACCACCCTGCTGTTTGTGTCCTGGGGCCAGGTAGGGCTGTATGCTCCAACAGTGCAGTGGCTTTTCAGTGGGATGTCTTCACCACTGCAAGCTGGAGCAACCACAGAGCTGCTCTAGTTTGTGCTCTGAGCTGGTGTGGCCCTTGTGGTCAGCAAAAGAATGAAGGATGCAGAATGGTTATGGCAGGCTACCAGCTGAAGGTCTCATGATTCAAATCAGCTCAGAGGCAGCAGCTGAAAGCACAGTAATTTCACTGAAGCAGGAAGATCATATGTTAGCGAGAGGGAGAGACAAAAAAAGGCACATTGTACTGTGGTCAATTTTGGGCCCCTCACTTCAAAAAAGACATTGAGGTGCTGGAGTGTGTCCAGAGAAGGGCAGCAAAACTGGTGAAGGGACTGGAAAACATGTCTATGAGGAATGACTGAGGGAGCTGAGGCTGCTCAGTCTGGAGGAGGCTCAGGGGGGATCTCATTGGCCCTACAACTCCCTGAAAGGAGGTTGTAGTGAGGTGGGGGTTGGTCTCTTCTGCTGTGCCCATAGTGAAAGGACAAGAGCAAAAGGCTTTAAATTGCAGCAGGGGAGATTCAGGTTGGACATTAGGAAAAATTTCTTCACTGTAAGGGTGATTGGGTATTGGAATAGATTGCCCAGGGAGGTGGTGGAGTCACTGTCCCTGGACCTGTCCAAGAGGCATCTGGATGTGGCACTGGGTGATGTGGGTTAGTGGTGATGTAGGTAGGCAGTTGGACTGGATGATCTTGAAGGTCTCTTCCAACCTTAATGATTCTATGGTTCTATGAAAAAGGGATAATTTTGTAGGTGGAATAAGAAAGAGTAATTGCACTCACTCTCCTGTCCAAGCAAGGGAGTTTTCCTGGCTGTCTCTGTTATACTCTCTGTCCATCTTTCCTGTCTCACTGGCTGAACAAACATTGCTCCCTTCTCTTGTCCCTTCCCTAAAGTGACCCTAGGTGATTTCCCAGCAAAGCCACAAGCAGCAGTACCTTGTGCTTACCTCGTGGGCCCTTCATCCCAAATCATCTTCTCTTTTAGTGAGTGTTTTGAAACAGTTTTCTATAGCAATTATGTACCAGAACAAAGGTGTCTCTTTCCAAGCACTCCTGAAAAATCCACACCCTGGGAGGCAGATAGCATCATGTCAGAGCTGTGCAATAACCACCATGCTGGAACAGCATCAGGTGACCACTGGCATTTCATCACCTATGTAGATATTTCTGTGTCAGTAAGAAAACCCTTGCCAACTGTGAAGTCCAGCCTTCACACACGTGCTCAGCTAGTGATCGGGTCAGGAGGCGTTTGGGCTCAGGGCTTGTTCAGTCTCTGTGCATTACTGGAGAGTAGTAAAATGGACCAGGCTCTGGCAATCCAGGTGAAGGTGCTCCCATTAATCAGCTCCCATGTGTTGCCCTTCTTTCCCAAGGGAGATACCGGGAGTTTTGGATGGGCAAGTAGGGCTTGCTCTAACAAGCAAATCCTAGAAAACGAACCGCACCACTCCCTGCCACCCCTGTGCTTCCTTTCATACCACTGCTTCCTTGCTAGCACTAGAGCTACAAGGGTTTACCTGGTGGCCTCCACTTGGCTTCCTTCAAAAACTCTTTTTAAACTTTTTTTTAACCCCTGAAGTGTCTCTTGAACACATGACAGAATCCTACTGCCGGGCTCCTTGCTCAACATTGTAATATTGAACTAAAACTGTGCTTGGAAACAGGGACTTTGGCCAACAGGAACCTCAGTGTTGACTTTATGCATAAAGCAGTGCCAAGAACATAGTAAGTCTCAGCACTTACCATTTAGAAAAGTAAGTACTAAACTGTGCACTATTGTGGGAACATCATCTCCACTGTTGCTTCAAAACTAGGAGCTTGAAATAAAACAGAAAGACAAATTTCTCCACTGAAGTCAAGCCCATCTTTGATTTAGAGTGCTTGGGGAAGAAAAAGAAAGAAGGAAAGGAAGAAAGGGGGGGGGAAACAAAGCAAAAACTTGTTTTGGTGGAGATTATTGAGCTGCAGGGACCCATACCAGCCTGGCTTCTGATCTTCCCACTTGTTATTGCTTCTTCTGTGAATCCTTTCATTAGCCACTGAGGATACTTTCCAGCTCCTTGGTGACAGCAGCAGCAGTGAGGGAGACTGGGAGAAGTTTCTCTGTCAGCAGTGGTTCAGAGTTTGGTTGTTTTCACCTAGCAAATTCCAGCAAGTTGAGAAAAATGGAAGGAGGGAGAGGCAGTGGAAGGAAAAAAAACCTCAATAATCTTTGTCATTCCTAAAACTTGTGACTATAGCCTTGCACCCTCCTTCTCTGATGTCAGTAGTAAGCTGAGTTTTAGACCCAGGGGCGGGGTCCTCATTGACAGCTCATCACAAATACAGTAATTTAAATAATGCTTATTGGATGTCTTCAGAAAAATATTACTTGCAGAGACTGTTTTTCCCATTGTTCAACGTTAAAAACACACAAATGCCAGGTACAGAGCAGATGTCAAAAGGACAGCTAAAGTTTAGGAGAACCACCATGCTGTAATACACAGTTCGGTGTTTGCCCCATTAATCTTCCTCAGAATTTCACAGAAACACCAACTTTTAGCTGCTCCTATGAAGCACCAGGATTTTGAAGAGCTGCTTCCTGTACAAATGCAATAGATGTGATGATGTTTCAAACTTACCTTAAAGAAACAGCTAAAATAAAAATGATTGCTCAGACAATCTGAAATGGCAAGGCTTGATGACATGACAAGAGAGCGTGCAGAACTTGCATGCCTGCAAATTTTACAGCATAAGCTATGTTGAGCTTGAGAACCACTACTTTTGTCCTCGCGTGATTACTGGTGCTGGCAAAGGAGGGCATGGGGTCTCAGCTGCACCTCTTCCTCCTCCGCCACCTAAAAAACCCCAGTATTTTTAGGAGTGGGCATACAATCAATTCCCATGTATGAAAAACTGAGCCTCTCCCTGCCCATATTTATCAGCAGTTTTATCAGAAAAGATTCAAAATGGACGTGAGTGTCTTTCACTGGCAAACAGTGTTTTCAGCAAGGATTTTGATCAATGTGTATTCGGTATGGTGGAAGAGAAATGCAAACTGGAGCAGCTGATGCTGAGTGAGTGAGCCCTTCCTACCAGCCCAGCTCTGATGTTGGCTACTTGAGATGCTTGGGCAGATCTCCAGAGGGAAAGCTGATTGTGCACCAGCGTAGAAGTGGTGCAGGGCAGCGACCCAAGAGGATGAAAACTTTCAGGAGGAGATATAAAGGATGAGCTTCCCCAGCTGGGTGAAGCTGCCTGACATGGAGAGCACAACTGGTCCAGGGAAGGAATGGGGATGGGCCCAGGGGAGCACAGCGAAACCATCAGCCTGGTGGGATGGTGGCAGCAAGGGTTTGTGTGGGGTTATTTACACACATGTGTGTGTATGGCTTGCAACATAGTCTGCTGCATCTGGTCCACCCCTGATGTTGCCAGAAACCTGGGGACTTCATGCTTCACATGGAGGGGCACAGCTTTGGGCCCTGGCAGCCTGGATTTGCAGTGCGTGCTGGGCACTGCAAATGACTGTGACAGTCACCGTTTCCAGACACTGGTTTCTTACAGTGCCTAGGCTGCGTGCATCTGCTTTCCAAAGTGAGGCATGGGTCTTATCTGCCAGGTCGCTGCTGAAAAACGGTTTCTAGCACTGTCTGTCAGCCAGCTAGGTTGTTTGGGAAGTACCAAGTTGTCCAAGTCTTTGCTGAAAAGCACGCAAAGAGGGGGAGAAAAAACAGACATTAATAGTTTGTAATCAATTCTATATATATAAAATGACAAATGTTATGAAATGAAACTATTTGACTTTCAAACACATGAGGAGGCTTGCTTAAATCATTGTGACGTGGTATGTAAACACGGCTCTGGGCAGCTTGAGGAAATTAGCTGTGTTCCCGCACAGAGAGCCCAAGAGGTTGGGGCTCCACAGAGAGTTTATCAAGCAGGCTGAGCACCACAGGAGCAGTTTCACACACACAAAGGAGCAATGCTGTGTCCCCACAAGGGTTTTGACACAACACAGTTTGCCAGTTAAGCATTTGAGCTGTGGAGGGACTGTGGCTGGAGATTTGAGAGCCCAAGGAAAAGAAGGCTACAGTAGGGTAATATTTTGGGGTTCGGAATCAGTGAGCAGTGATTGCTGGCTGAGCTGGGCAGGGAGAACCTGCTCTGCTCCGACAGTGTGTTCCCACCCAATCCCCACACCAACCTTGTACACAGTGCTTGGAGGCTCGGGTGAACAAGCAGGGGGATTGCTTGTGGTGCGTCAAATAGCTCTGGTATCTCTGTGGGGATTTTAAGGCACCCTGCTAGCTTACCCTTAGGGGAACAGATCATTTTCTGTGCCGAGGCTGGTGGCCGTGCTGCATCAGTAAGTTTTCTTCCTGGTTATTTATTTTTATTTCCGTGATTCATGAGCTTTGCTGTGAATTGTGGGCATGACTCAAGGGAACATAAATGCTGACAAAGAGAGGGAGAGGCTTACAAGCCTAGCAACAGCGCCATTCTCCATAGTTGTTCGGTCAGAGGTTAGCTTGCACCAGGCTTCTGATTTCAGCATATGTCCTCTCATTCTTCAAAGCACACAAGTTTTATTGCAACCAGTCTAGACACTGCTAAATATTTAAAAGTCCATCCAGAGTTATACCCTGGATTGGTAAGCAAGCCTTTCTGCCTGTAATATTTCTGATTTTTCTACCTATATGTTTTTTCTCAGTATTGCTATGGACCAAATCTTAACTTCCTGTTTATAAGGCATGCAGTACAAAACAGATCTTAAGACTGAAAGTCAAGGGTTTATTAGCCCCAGAAATGTGAAATATTGTGTTACCAGAAACAACCTGATCTTTCTAAAATGGCTTACTGTTTTTTTCCAAGGCCTCTTTTCTTTACTAAGCCCCAATTCATTACTGCCATGAGATTTTTCAAATTAAAAGGGACAGAAAAAGAAAGAAGTAAAGGAGCTGTGAGGGGCTTGAGAGGAAATAGTTTACAATGCATTTCCCCGCTTCGTACTCCTCTGTCTCATTTTGTACTTTGCTTGCTTTTCTTGTCACCTCCACACACCTCCCTTCACAAATACGTGTCCCAGGATAAGCATAGAGATTTTTTTTCATTATGTCATGTTTGCAAACTGGGTTGGGAGGGAATGATCAGGCTTTTTCTTCGTAAACACAAACAGAAAGCACCCCATTTACCGTGATGAGGGAGGCAGGTAGAAAGAACAAAAAGGGTTGGGAAAAATGAGGAAATAAATCCTCGGGATTTCAGGATTCACTTGAGCTATTTCATGTACATATTCCTGTGCATTTTGGAGCCCCCCAGCTCCCTTCCCTGCGGCTGCTCTCCTGCGTGCACTTTGGCAGTGCGGAACGGGTCCAGGGGGGGCGGCAGGCTGGGACTGAGAGCCTGGGGAGGAGGAGGAGGGTGGCAGGGGTGGCAGGGGCAAGGCCAGCTCCCCGGCCTCCCTTGTGCCCCTACCGGCAGGCAGCAGCTCCACCCTGACCCTCACCCATGCTCCTGGGGCCAAGGCGATCGAGGGGATGGTTCTGCAGGGGAATGAGGAGGAAGGGGGATCGCAGCATCTCAGGGCACACACTTCTCTGCTGCCTGCCAAACAGCATGGACTAGCCTGCAAATTTTTATTTTCCTCCTGAGGATAGCTGTCCAGGCTCTGCTGTCTGAATCAGTGATAGCAAGGTGGATCCCAGCTCTGTGGAAAATGCTCTGTGGGCTTCCATGCAGCCCACCTTCTCCATTTTGTACGGAAAAGGTGTCACTGTCTGAACAGCTTTAACAGCTGAATAAACCCAGTCGTTGCAAACAGTAGAGACCAATTTCCATTATCAGTGCTAAATGACAAAAAAAGTTAAATGTTTCTCCCCTGACTGAACCATTTTAATCATTGGGGATACATCAGGACTCTGGCTTACATGTGCCACATGCCTAACCAGGGGAACTCCAGATCCTGCCCTTCCTTAACTTGCCTATTTAAGCAGGTTACTTTACATGGCTTTTGAAATACTTTAAGCCAAATTATGGTGAGCTGAGCAAAGCAGAGCAGGGACTGGGAGCATTTGTGGTCCTCACAGACGGTCATGTTGATTTATTTTGAATACTCTTTCACGCTCACAGCAGCCAATACATGTTGCATCTGTGTATTTCTGCTCACTGCAGCTGCTGGCCCTGCAGAGGGAAGTCCCCACTTTCACCACAGAACTAATACATCACAGAAACGGGAAAACAGTCACCTCCAAACTGCCTACACTGCTATGGCTTAGACCTCATTAGGAGGAACAGTCACCTCTGTGCAGGGAGAGAAGTTAACACTGTTCTCAGTTCAGCAAAACATTTGACCACATGCTGAACACTGAATCCATAAATTGCTCTTCTAAGCCAGCTGCTATTACCATGAGCTGTCTTTTATTTAAACATGCCAGTAAACAAGGTTTTCATTGTCTTGGGACTTTCTCTCTCAGTTACTTTGCTAAATCTGCCAATAATACTGCTCTTTTGGGGGGCTGAAAGCCAACATCTGCAACAGACGCACCCTGGCGTGGGACACTGTGCACACCAGCATGTGCTTGCTGCCATTTTCCAATCACTGATTTGCTTCTCTTGTTTTCTCCCTAATGACTTTGCTCACTTGGCTGCTTCTTTTAATTGCTTTGTTACTACTTTCCCGTTTTTCTGAAGACTTTCCGCACAGCGAGCACGGTGGGGAAGCGACATGGCTGCTCCCCCCTGCCGCTAATGCCCAGGGCTGGGGACATAACTCACCCGGAGGCTTGCAGATAGAGCAGGGACCTGCCTCCCCCAGAGGAGGCATTTTTTTCCAATTCCCCTGAAAAGCTGCTGCTTTTAGTATCATAAGGAAAGCTCATTATTTTGAAACTTGGGATGAAAGATAATGACAGTGACCTGCCAAATACAGTGAGTGCTTGTGGAAGTATCAGGAATGCAACCAGTGGGTTCAATTCATCTTACTAACTGGCAAGCCTGAACAGTATAAACAAGCAGAGGACACTCCTGCTCTCAGACATTATGGTTGCAGTTAATTTTCTTTTTCTGATAATACTTTAAGTTTTCAGATTTTGAAGCCTACAAAGGACAACAGAGTTTATGAGAGCTGCAGTAATGTGCTGTTAGCTTAGGGATCCTCTTGAAATTAAGCTGGTATTAAAAAAAATTAGAAATAAAACCGAATGTGCTGGGAGGAAAAAAAGTTGTTTGTTTGTTTTCCTAGCATATCTGCAGCTGCATGATTGCTCAAAAAATAGTGATGGAGGAAGGCAAAACCAAAGTGCTTTAAGAGCATACACCTATTACTCCCTCAGGGCTATACTGCAAGGAGGAGGTTTTTAGCTGGATGATTACAGGATTGGGTGGTAATGAACAGCTCATAGAACTGGGAATGGCCCTCTCAGCTCCAGACCAGTGCTTCTTATCCAGCCCAGTTCAAGCCAGTGATCCTCTTTGCTGGGCTGGGAAACCCATTGCTGGTTGTGGGTACAGCCACAGGTGACTGCAACGGGTCAGTGACTGCAGGTCACCCAAAGAGACAGCAAGCCCAGTTTTCCTGGGGAGAACAGAACTAGCACAACCAGTATTGCAGCGGCGCCCAAACTGGTCAGCTCCATATAATATAGTCCTGGTGAAAGCTATATGACCAAGAGCCGGGCCACTCATCACGTGGAGCTCTGCAGGCTCATGTGAGGTTCCTGTTTTCTTTTGGATGGTTTTGAGATGCACATTGCACTTCCTGTGTTTCCAGTAGCACTTGCAAGACTCTGGAAGCCTGCCCAGATTGTCCATTTGCTTCTAAAATTTCCAGCACGGAGAACGTGAGCAAACAGCAACAATTAACCTCATTGTCCTGATGGCCAGTGACTGCTCCTCAGGGAGCACAGGCCTGGTATGGATCCAACTCCTGAGAGGCCTTTGCTGTGTCACTATTATAAGCATGGCATGAAACTTGTCCAGTGAGGTCAGTGGGTGGGCAGGGCTTTGGAAAGCCCAGCTCCACTCAGACACCATGAACAAAAGCTATTGTTAGCAGGTCTCTGGAGCAGGAGTGCAGCCGGCAGAGCAAGGAATCCCCTGCAGTGAACAAAGGCTGTGTGCAATCCAGTTCTGTTTTAGCCCAGACTACACAAAAAGTGTCTGTGTGATGCTGGGTTACAGCCCTTATGGGAATGAGAGCCTGCCAGGACCACACTGACACATTTGTTTGTGCTCAGACAGCTAGGAGAGGAGGAATGATGTTATGATTCTGTGAGGATGTCCCAACCTGAATTGTCCTTTGATTGTATGATGCCAGAAATGGATTTACCCCAAGTGAGGACCCTGCATAATCTAGCATAGGGATGCATTAAAGCCAGCGTAACAGCTTATTTTAAGAGCATGAAATGCAAGGTCACAATGTGTTGTCTACAGTGGTCTGACCTCCAGAACAGTTCTGCTGGCTTTGATGGGGTTGCTCTTGAAGTATGCTAACATGCTGGCAGCCAGGATTAAGCTGCATCATAGCTTGATGTCAGCACGGATGAGCACTGCCTCTGAACTGATAAATAAAAAGGGTTTGAGAAATTCTCCATCTTCTCGACTCTCTGTTCCAGGATGTACTTTTTTTCCCAAAGCTACGGACATTTTCTGCTCTGTGCGGCAAAATGCCTACCATTTGTTTCCACCGTCCTTCCAGGAAAAGCAAGTCCTTACCCAGGGTGACACTTAGAGGGATCACTTTCAGCCTGTTGTCAAAGAAAGCGGCAGATTTCTGTATTGTTGATTAAGGCTTCCTGGGGTATCCGGTCTTAGAAAGCAGGGATTTGTTTAACTGAATGTGGGTTTCTGTTCTGGGGAGGGATTGTGGTCCCCTGTGGGAAGAAAATACCTTCTCTGCTGTCTTCCCTGATAGCGTTGTTGACACAATAACACAGTAGGTCAGTGTTGGGCTACAGAGGCCACGTTTACTACCACCTCAACACACACCTCCATCTTCCTTACTGCTCTGTTTTATTGCAAGGGGAAGTTCAGAAGTCCCCCATCATCTGCAGAACGCAGATCTTGGGACTTCCCCTCAAAAGACAAATGCAGGTGTACCCACTAGGGGTTTATGAGGATTTGAGGATATCCTTCCCTTGCATGGAGAAAGCTCTGCCACACAGGGTGTTGCCCAGCCATGCACCTGCAACAGGGATAGCGGCCATCCCTCGCAGGTGCTGAAAGCTGAGCCTGGCTGCTCTGCACAGGGAAGGAAAATGCCTGCAGATAACAGCTCCCCAGATGCTCCCCTGCCCTGGGCAAGACCCTTCTGCCTTTTTTTTGTCCAAGTAAAATGCATGTGATTAGAGACCAGGTTTCATAATGGTGCCCTGCTTTCTCACATTCAGGTAGGGCCCACACAGTTGTAGGAATGTATGGCTGGAAAGGAGTTGAACCAAAAAAAACCTGTCAGCATTGTGCAAAAATGTGACATGCCCAGACCATGTCAGACAGAAGTTGGTCTGAACACATCCAAAAGCTGTCCAAGAAGGAGACTCCTTGGTGGCTTGGGCAGCTCTAGGCAGTAGTTCCCTGCCTTGCTCTTGCAGAAAGCTTTTCTCCACCTACCATCACAGGTCACACTTGCATCAAATGAGGCTGATTACTTGTCGGACTTCTAAGAGGCCCTGGGAAGAATGGATTTGTGTCCTCATATATAACTGCAAACCAAGAGAAGATGTTGTTCATCTTCCCTCTCTTTGGTGAAGGAGAACTTCTTTCAGCCTTTCTCTCTGAAAAGTCTACCTGTATGTTTCTAGATCTTCTGTATAGTGTTTTTTGCTTCCAGCCAGCTTTTTCTACAAGTGCCACATCTAGCACAAGTGCATGTCATTGCAGCTGAGACCTACCCAGTACTAAAGTGAAAATTACTTTCCTTGGCTGGGGCATGCCTCTTATCATCCAATCCACAACACTGCCTTTTGCAGCAGCATCGCCATGCTAAATCCTCTGGTGTTTGTTGCTTTCCTTCCACCCACTGCTCCTGTGCTATCTGAATAGTCTCTGCTCAATTCCCACAGGTGTGCTTGATTTCTCTTCCAGATGCTGTGCATTTTTGCTCCTCTGGCTTTTCATCCTGCTGACTGAGGCTGTGGCTCAAGCATAACTGTTGGTGCAGACAGTTTGTCTGCCGAGATGAAGACAAGTTGGTCAATAAGACATTGACTGATTGCATTGGCCTTTCACAACCTGTGCCATTTTTATCCATTTCTAAATCCCTGCAAGCCCCTCCAATTTTTTTTCTCCTCAGCCCTCTTAGATTATTGACTGTCATCTTCAGTAAGGTTTAAATAGTTTGAGGGAAACAGTGCACACTAGCACTGCCTCTCCTCATGAGTTTAGAGGTTAGGGAATAAGTTACAGGGCACAAGTACGGGCAGCAACTAAATGTACTGGCTTCACAGTGTTGTTGAAGTATGCTGTGGTGATAGCCAGAGCCTCTCAACAAGGAATAAAGCTGTATAGCAACCAAGCAGCAGTCAGTCCCCACTCAAGAGAGACCACCAGCTCCCATATGTGGTGGGAGACATGTGGAACTGGGGGAAGATTGGGGAAAGCAGAAATAGCAACCATTTCTTTGACGTTTCCCAACAGCACTGGGGAGCAATGCTTAGGGGACAAGGGAGGCAGGCTGCCACTAGACACAGGGCATTCCCATTGCTTCTGTGGGCATGTTGCCTAGAAAGGAACTTCCCAAAGGAGATGCTGAAGAAACCCAGATGAGCTGAAGAAATTGAATGAGCTTGGTGGCCTCCTGGGAAGCTCCAGGAGAGGGTGCTAAGCTCTCTGCCATGCCTAGGGCACGGTCCTCCTATGGAGAAGAGACAGCTTCCAGAAAACTGGCTCTCTGTTCCCTGAATTTGGCTATTTATAGACCTGTGTTGTCACTCTTAATGACTCTCTCTTTTTGCCTCTGTAGCTGCTGGGAAAAAAATAAAGTTGTTTCGGCAGCCAAAGACTGTTTACTGTGGCATGGAGCAAATGGTTTGTTTGGAGGTGCATTTTCCTTGTTAAGGAATTACCTGTGAAGCAGAGAAAAAAGTGGAGGAGACTCCTATCGGGGTAACTGACAGGCAAAGGAGGTCCCCAAGGGGCAGTTAGATGATCCATTGCCCACATTGTGCTCCAATGCCTGCCACAGTTTAGTGGTTTGCTAGGAGATGCCAGTGGGAGCTGCAGGAGCTCGGTAAAGCGAAGGAAAAGTCACAGAGCCCTTGGCAGGGATGGGGCTCAGGAAAGAGCCCTGATGCAGGCCAGGTGTTTTGACCTTCCCTGTGCTGGAAATCCAACTGATATGTTGAACATGCCAGGAGTGGGAGGGTCAGCATACCAACAGCTTTCAGATGATTGCCCCAAGATCTTTGTTTCTCCATGATTTAAACCTGTTTACTTTCTTCTGAAGGAACTTCTTTGTCTGTTTTCCCAAGAGGCTCTTGAACCCCAGAGCTTACTCCAGCCTACCCTTTGATTCATGTGTACCAGGAAAACCACCAAAAGGGAGAAGACATGGCCTGCATGACAGGATCTCTGCAGCTGCATGCAGAGTTTTTCTTGAAAGCCTGATAGCCAACAAAACACTAGGCAGCCCACACCTCTTCCTATGCGGAAAGCTGCAGAAAAGGATTACCCAACCTACTGGTCATTTCAAAACAGTCTTTTGCAAGCATGTCATCCTGACACCTTTGTTTCAGAAACTTCTTAGAGGAAATCCTTCCATTCCTTTGCTCAGAAAAAGCAAGAAGAGAGAGGGCACTGCTCAGGACCCACCCACTCTGCAGTCACGGCGCTTGCAGAAGCACATGGAGCATGTGCTGCTGAACCAGCGCCACACAAAAGCGAGCTTGTCACACACGGGAAGAAAACCCACATCCTGACCAGCATTTCCCTTCCTGACTGGTACTCCTAGCAAGTCAGATGTAGTTAATGTTACAGATTTGCTGTAGATAAAACATACCAAAGGCACAGTCCCACTTCCACACTGCAAGGAAAGCAATTCAAATGCCTGCAGATAATCCCACCCAGTGACGGGGAATGTGGGCATGTTGCTAATGGCTCCAGGCACAACAAGAGGCTCACATCAGGGAGTAAACCTTCAAACAAGAACATGAAAAGCAGAATTATTCCATTAGCTTCCCATGTGCGGAAGAAGGAGGAAAAGGAGGAGAATTTTCATTTTACTGGCTGCCATTGGATGAACATAATAGCAAATATTCATTGGTGCTTCTCACTTCTCTAACCCATTTCGCCAGTGTTGACTACATTTGACCAAGGGGCTGAGGTCCCAAGCAATGTCTGTTCTTACCATTTTCATGAAAATAAACACTTTAATAGGGTCCTCCCTCTCCACACATTCCCCAATCCACAATGCGTTCAGTCTGTATTAGCCAGTCACAGCATTCACAGAGTAGCTCAACCACTAGATAGATTCATGAGGAAAACCAGGCTTCTTTGGTTCAACCTGCTAATTATTGTGAAGCCTGCTGTCACCAGGGGCTTTTAGAAATCAAGTACAGGAAACAGGGCAAAATTACAACCTAATTGTGAATTGTCCCAGGCTGCTAATTAAATTATAGCAGGGCTGTCCAAACACCACACATGCTGTTGCAGTGGGAAAGACGATGGGTTTAAGAACAATTACAGCAGAACTCAGCAGCCATTTTTCAGCATCCATCACTTCCTTACGGCTATTGATTTTCCAGATGTCCAATATGGGAGAGAGGGAACCCCAGACCATCCCACCCTTCCTGAAATCACCAGATCTTAGTTATATGTCATCCACAGGGCTGGGCAGCTCCCAAAATAATCAGAGATTCAAAGAGCATATAATTCCTGTGACTCTAAACTGTTTTGTTCAAAAAAACAAGGTAGTAATTAAGATGCCCAGAATAAAGGTGAGAAGGCACTTGTCTAAATAAATAAAAGCTTCTTTTTTATTATTATTCCACTCAGAAAGAAAGCTTCTGCATGTTTCTAAAAAAGCTTCCCTTCCCCAGAGCTGGTCTTGCCAGGGAAGCTGTTTGATTCCTGCTTGCTGGGTACTCCTGAGGGACACCAAGCCAGAGATGGGAAATTTTCTATAATGTTGGCAAGGCAATGGGCTCTGGGCACTGGAGCTGGCACGGGGAGGTAGCAGGACCCCTGGGCTGGAAGTGTGGAGGAGAGATGTCTCCACAAATCCCCTGCTTTCAGCTGCAGCCTGGGATCAGCTGAGGGCTATCATGCAGCTGAAGTCAGGCACTGGGGATAGCCGAGCTCCCCTCCAGTGGAAACTACTCCCCCCATTCTCTGACAGCCTTTGAGCCCTTACACTGTTGATATGGGCATTGGCAGCTGGATCACTGTCTTTTGGCCATAATGTTAGTTAGACATCCATTTTAATACCCTCCTCACCCCTGGCCCAGAATCTCTTTCCAGACACCAGGATTTTTGCTCTCTGTTCTCTTGCTGCAGTGCCTTCCTTGCTGCTGGTCCTGTCACTGGTGTGTTTTCTCACCAGGCCAGGTCCCAGCTCCTCATGCACAGAGACAGCAAAGCAGCCTTTCTGGGAGTAAATTTCTTGACCCTCCTTTAGTGTTTCCATGTTGTTATACACCTGATCCAGTAGCTCTGTACAGGCACAGCATATATATTGGGTCTCCTACAGCTCAGCCCTGGGAAGTGGCTGAGTCCCTTCATGAAAAAAGAGCAAACAGCCTTCCAGGAGGTTCAGAGATGAGCTGCAAGAGAAAGGCAGGGAGACAGGAGCATGAAGCAGGTGAGAGGGGACCTCAGTGAACAGCTGGTGATCCCTTGGGAGATTTGAGTTGATGGAGCGGGTCCAGAGAAGGGCAATAAAGCTGGTGAAGGGCCTGGAGCACGGTCTTATGAGGAGCAGCTGAGTGAGCTGGGGCTGTTTAGTGTGGAGAAGAGAAGGCTCAGAGGCAACCTGATCATCCTCTATAATTACCTGAAAGAGGGTTGGAGTGAGGAGGTTGCTGATCTCTTTTTCCCAGTACAAAATATAAGAAAAGAGGTAGCGGCCTCAAGCTGCATCAGAGGAGGTTTAGACTGGATGTTAGGAAAAATTTCTTCCCCGAAAAGGCTGTCACGCATTGGAACAGGCTTCCCAGGGAGGTGGTAGAGTCATCATCCCTGAAAATGTCAAAAAACTTATAGATGAGCCCCTTAGTGACATGATTTAGTGGCAGAATTGGCAGTCCTGGGGAAATGGTTGGACTTGAAGATCTTGAAGGTCTTTTCCAACCTAGCTGATTCTGTGATTCTTAGACTTTGTTAGGTAAACAGAGCAAACACCACCCCTCTCCAAAAAGAAGAAACCTTGCTCTTCTGTGAAGGGGTTTTGACAAACATAAATCTCTGTGAAATGGCAGTAGAATTATGCCATGGGTCAAAATTAAGTATCTCCCACTTCACCGCAATTTTTAGTGTGCTGGTTTGGGACCACAGCTAGGGACAGAAAGCAGGAGTCAGTTGCAATGCCATGAAGCAAACAACACCCATTTCTTTCCATAACATCAGTGAGACTTTGAACCTTCTCTGCCCACAGCATGTTTTTGCTCAGAGATTTCTTTCCAGTTCACACAAGGGCATCACTGCACTGCTGACCCACAGTATTGGTATCACCTCCTTAAGTCAGTAGTACAGTAAGATCTGGTGCTCTGAGCAAGGAAAAACAAATCTCTGAGGACCTGAGACTGATTAAGCTGGGGAAATAGAGTTACCTATGGTCTTCTGCTCTTTCAGAATAATTTTCTTGTGTACAGGAGGAGAGAAAGCAAACAGGTGACTGAAAAAGGAGGAGGGAAGGGGACAGCAACCAGCATTTGGGTAGCAGAATTATCTTACTTATGAAAAAAAAGATAAAAAAGAGAGAGGTGAGAAAAAGATGAAGGGAAAATGAATACAGTGTCTCTGACCTACTTAACAAGAACAATGTGAAAGTTAGTAAAAAGCTTTGATGTTTAAGAAGCAAGGCCTGGCGAGGTGGTAAGACTGGAAAATATGCGGAACGTAACAAATTTCTTTTTGCCACAGAGGCCAAAAAAAAGTTTTGGTCCTAACATGGCAGTGAAAACAGAATGAACAGTAGAGGTTATTTTGGTCCTCATCTGCCTGCTTTTAAGATTCAGTGATCCTACTTACGTCTGAAACAAAGGGAGAGTCAACTTTGGCTTCAAGAAGAGCTGATTTTCATGGCTTATTCTGATTGTCCATTATCATGTCTTTCACTATTGTTTTTATTATGTAGTTATCAGGCCTTTTCACACCAGACAGTGCTGGTATGTTGCACCCCATTCTTTCTTATTCCCAGCTCCAAGGGTATGTATTCTGTCCCCAGCGCAGGGTCCCTTCACCACAGCCTGCCCCTGGGGGACACCGAAAGCAGAGGGATGCAGGCAGACACAACCAAATCTGCAGCCTGCGTTGGATCTGCCTCAAAACTGGTCAGAAGTGAATACTTCCTAATGGCTGGTTTCCCTTACATTTTGGTCCATCATTTTTGCTCTCTGGTACATTTCCTGCTGCTGATGCAGCAGTTGCAAGTGGGTGGGAAAACGAGTCAGCTGTGATGCATGGGTTCAGATGTCCCTGGGCATGCTGCTTTGCTCCTGTTTATCTACAAGTCCAGCTCTTTTGAGCAGGGATCATATGTAGAGTAAATTTCCTGGGGTGGAGGCAGGGAAATGGGGCACCTCCAGTTTACACTGGAGCTTGACCACTCCACTGTAAAATACACCTGTGATGACTTACAAACAAAACAGTTTACTGCAGCACTGCTGATCAACAAGGCCAAGTTACATTTTTGATGGGAACATGCCTGAGGCAAAATCTGTTCAGAGGGCAAAGCACTCAAACAGCAAGAGACATTTCTTTTGCAGTTTTCCACATCTGTACCTCCCACTCAGATATAGTTCAAAGTCTGAGAAGCTTTGAGTAACAGAAGGAAAGAAATAATATGTATTATTTAATGTGTTAAAAATAGAAACAAAGTAAGACTTCAATATTGCTTTGCAAACTTATAATTTTCTGAAGTGGTTTATTCTCCATAAAACAGCCCATATGAGCCTTAAAAAATAACTCATATATCTAGCACAGATAGGATAGTGGGAAAATCGACAAAACTCAGTAAAATAAACACAGTTCACATCCAGTGATTGCCTGACCAGTACCAAGAGTAATTTTCTGCAACAAACATGAATTATGTCAATCTGCCAAGTATTATAACATTCCTGAAGTCTTAACAGCAAACATAAGGACCTTTTCCATTAAAGATAAGTGTGGTCACTAATCTGTAGGCAACAGGTTTCTTTTTGTTAGCTAGGTCCCAGCACCAACGGTTGGTACGACCATGTGCAAAACACTGATTGATCTGTTTGAAAAACAAGGTGGGAACAGGACTGGTTGTCATTTCATGAAAGCTCAGACAAAAAGCCTTTGGAGGGTTTGCCCAAGTATCCTGGCTGGTTAGAAAAGAAAGCAGTGCAGTCCAACTGACAGATGCTTGGCAAGAAAGAGTGATGAAGGAAAAGAGAAAGATGAAGAGATGAGTGAAAAAAAAAATAATTCCTCCTTATTTTCCAAATAACATACCAAAGAAACCAGCTGGGCAAAGAAAACAAAGGGCAGCACAGACAGATGGAGATAACAGCTAATAGGAACACTGAAGAGGATGTGTGTGACCTCCGGTGAATCCAAGTGTGCAGATGAAACATCTCTCTATAAGTATGCGTGTAAAGAAAAATCACAGCAGGCACTGTCATTTGAACAAAAAATCAGGGAGCAGAAACACACTCATATGCAATCACCTTCCAGTGAGATGTTTGGCATGTTGCCTGTAGGAAGAATAGCTACCTACCTTGGGGGAAGCAAAATATGCTGGGAGCTGATATTTGAGGTGTCATTGCATACTCCAGTAAGTCTTTGTATATATGCAGGGGTCACTGATCTGTGGGTGCTAGTTCTGCATCAGCACCTCTTAATTCTGTGTTAACTCTGGTCATCACTGGGTGAGCCCCTGGTAAAGTGGTCAGGGCTGGGGCAGCCCAGAGGACTGAAACATGCTCTCTCCCTCTCCCCAGGGTGCCCTCAAATGCCACGAGTTTCCCTGCCCAGCAGAACTGAAGGGAAATCCTCCCCACCTCCAGCTGCCACAGCGTTAGGAATGTGCATTCATCTAGCTGTGACTCTGGTAAGGTTTGCTTGGGGTCGGTGTCTGGTTTTCATTATGAAATCCTATGGAAACCCTACCTGAGGCCAAGTTCACCCCCAGTGGTGTAGATTCCCCTAACTTAGAGTCATTCCCCTACTAGCAAGCCTGGCCCCAGATTCCTCTGCAGCCATGTTTGCTTAGGTGTAAATTAATACTCAACTGCAGTTATTATTCCAGCTATATGGTGCAATAAGAGCCACCATCCACTCCCCCTCCACCTCAACCTTTGCAGAGTTGTGTTTTTAAGAGAAGAAAGATAACAAAGTAGCCTGTAGAAAGGGTAGGTTTATTTTTAAGCATTAGTAAACACTTTTCGTGAAAGATGGATTTTGATAAAAAGCTTTTTGTTGTAAGAGAAAAATAGTGATTTTTTTTTTTTTAAAAAGGAATACCCTACAGACCCAGTATGTAATTGGGTCTCCCTCCAGAGATGTTCCCATCCACACAGGTCATCCCATGCAGTCGAAAACGATCTCCAAAGCCTTGCAGCTTTGCATAAAGCAGGACAAGTCTTGGCTGCCCAAGGCGCTGTTTTCAGCCCGACATTTCTCACAGGCCTATTTACCCTCAGCTGGAAGCTCAGTTGTTTGCAGCTCTGCATGGTGTGACAACTAGCCAACAGATAATATCCACGGGGCTGAAGCAGCACAGAGCTCAGTATCCTACCCAAACGCTTTCCAAAACAGAGTGCAAAAACAGAGCTTGCTGCCTGCAACAGTCTCAGAGGAGTCACTGCTGCCCACCTTGGCCATGTAGAAGAGCTTGACCAGGTGATAACCTGGGACCTGACTCTAAATTTTCCACCAGCTCATCGGAGATGTCACTTCAGCATCACATCAGCCTTTTTATCTCTTTCTGGTTCATCTAATCAGCATGATCCCAGAAATCTCTCAGAAGCATGTGCATGAAAACAGTCAGCTCCATTGCACCAAGCTGGGAGGTACCCGGGGCCAAGGCTCAAGTGACTGCCAGAGAAGCTTTTGAGTAATCTTAGACTGGAGGGACTGGTCTGTCTCTCAGTGCAGACAGCCTTCCCTGAGATGCCTGCCAAACTCTGAGTACAACAAGATATAAAACCTAAGGTCTAAAAGTAAAGCAACTCCTCCCAACTGCTCTCCCAGGAAAAAAAAACAAACCAAACATTTCAGAGGAAAAGAAAGTACAAAGAAGAAGAGGTGAATCTGACAGAGAGAAAGGGAGAAAACAGAAAGAACTGGGATGAAAATAATTTTCTTTTATTTATTTTTGTGAAAAGGGCCTATTATCGTAAAGTGGAGAAAAGTTTGCAGTTGTAGTAGGTGCTGAAGGCTAAGCCAGCCAACATTTGAACATACTTGAGCATCACCTGCATTTCCAGCAACAGCCTCCAGCGCTGCCATAGAAAGGCTTGCCCAAAAGTGAATAAATGAACCAACCAAAAGAAAATTGGAAAAAGAGGGTATGAAGAGCTACTTGCAAGATACGTGTGAGAGAGCAGAAGCAGCCTGAGATCCTCTTAAAACTTGGGAGTTTGTGTTTAGGTTATAGCACTACACATCTTCTGATGAGTGCTCAAATAACAGAACCTGTTTGGTGGTGGCCAAAGGTTTGCTCATGTAGATATTGGCAAAGGTTGGATAGGAGCTGGGGGTGGGGGGTGGCATGCAGCAGGAGGCGTTGGTAAGACAGGAGCAAGTAAGAAAATGAGGTTGTTCCATGACATCCATCCAGCACAACCAGGCCTTGATACCCAACAGGAGTTTTACAGTCTGAAAATATGTGAAAGTTATGTTGGGAGGGTGAAAGCCTAATAGCTGCCACCTTAGAGGAAGCTTGTGACTTTAGCAGATGGATTTAGACTTCTTTGTAAAGTTTATATTGAAATAGTTTTATTTTTTCCATTAATCAGTTAAGGAAAACAAGTTTTTCTTGTTTTATTCATGTCTGCAAGTGGGGAAAACTACCTCTGCAAACACCAGAAATTTAAATTAAACATCACAAGTTTTGGAATGCTTTTTGCAGTGAGCCCTGTGTATAACAAGGCAGTCACTAAACCCACATAGTCATCTCAACATCAGCAGGAAACACAAGGAGACGGCAGCTGAGGATAGAGGAAGAACCATGAATCAGTTTGCCAAAGAAACAGCAAATATTTTTTCCAGTTTAACTACTCTTTACAAAAGTTTTTCCGAATCTGTTTTGATCATGTCAATTCATATTGACATTCCGCTGCAGTCAAGCCAGGCAAACAGATGTCTGATGCTCATGTGCAAAATATCAGCATAGTCTAAAAATGCAATAGCAAAGCCATGTAAATATGCAGTTTTTGTTTGCTGCTCTGAAATCTTTGAAAAACATTGAAACAACAACATGCACAAAAATGGTATCTTTAAGAGTGTCATTCCCTGAATTCCACTTTTACCTTGGATGTAGTGGGAAGATGTAAATACTCAGTCAGCCTTGGATCAGGATAAGGTCTCCAATTTATCTGTTTCTTTATCACAAACCTGGAAGGACAGTGAATTATAACCATGCCCAGTGGCTTCATGTTCTTCCAGCATAACCAAACATTTTCAGAGATTATCTGAGTTCTGAAAAGAAAAAACACAAGCTTGCTGTTTTTATTGTTTCTTCCTTTGGAGTTCAAGCTCATTCATCTCCAAAGTTGTTGCTACCAAGTTACTGCAGGGGATGCCAGGCTTCACTTCGTACTGGCATAATATCAGCTACTTCAAGATGGAGGTGTCTGTGTCCCTTCCCTTGGGCTCCAGTAAGGAATGCACTGAAGCATTGTGCTTCTTTTCAAAGCTGTCAGATCTCCTTAAGTCACAGAGGCTTTCCTCAAGACTTACTAGGAATTCGTGCTGAAGCACATCTTACAGCAGAGGCTGCCTTCCCTGTTGGTATCAGTCAGCCCAGTCATAGCAGCTTTAAATACAGATAACTCAACTGCTATTAGCTGGGCTGTTGCAGACGGTGTGGGGCTCCTTTTTACTTTTACCAGAACTTAATGCTCCTCAAATTACAGGCAGTGGAGGACTTAAGCTACACTGGGTCTGTACAATCTGCTTGTCTTAACCCTCTGTACGTAGCTATGTAGGTTGCAATTTTAAACAAAAACATAAAAAAATAAAGCCCAAGGGTGTGGCTTGGCAGGTCAGAAGGCGAAACAGCTTTGCTTTCCTTCTGTATATAGATTGATTTGGGTAATGGAGACTGCAAGCTCCAACCAGTGCAAGTCATAGTTTTTCCTGTCTTGTCTCAAGTGAGTTAATAATTGTTTATTTTTTGGTCCCTCCATTTTTAAAAGCTTATGAAGTTCATTCCTGCAAGTGACTCAGTATGGCAGCATAAGGGCAAGGTTGCTTTTACTGTTTCCTGTAGAACCTAAAGAAATTATTCTCTGATCTGTAAATCAAAATAAAGCCCCTTTTTGGAACCTCTGATACAAACCAACATGTGACCAGCCCAGCAATAACCTTATCAGGCTGTCATTGTGCTTTGCACAAGCTCCAGCAAAGAGGGGCAGCTGGCATTTATTTTTAAACTTAAAAATGATCACAAGAGGTGGAAGTGCTTTGGGAGGAATTAGTCATGGTTCACAATGATAATCTCTGTTAATGAAGCTCCAAGCAGGCTTCTATCCAGAAGCAGCAAATAATGAGGTGCAGAAATATTTACAAGCCCATAGAGAATTCATTAACGAAGATCCTCTAGTAAAAGAGCTGGAGGAGTCTGCAGGATTTGAGAAGCGATATTTATACCAGCGACAATGTTAAAATGCCAGGCTGGCAGTACACACAGCAGCAGGAGCTCAGCTTGTTAGCGTATTGCTGTCGATGCTTGTAAAAGTCTTGCCTTCACCTGAGTGCCCTCCTTCGCTGCCTGTTGAGGAGCAGGAAGAAGGGAGGCAAGATTTGTGGCTGAAGTTACCTGTGATTTGGAAATCTCTGCAATTTCCTCTGTGACAATATCACTTGGGGTTCCTGTGGGTGTCCTCTAGTGCCAACACAAATGCACAACTTTACGTGCAATTGCACATTACGTGTGAGGTTTCTCCCCGAGAGCTGCCTCGTCCTCACCCCTACTGCTCAGTGATCCATAAATCAAGCCATCTGTGAGACCACTGTGACCACCACAGAAAAGTTATGGAGAAGTGCCATCTGTGAGTGGATCACCATCAGGGTCAACTGGTCAGATGTGTTAGTGGTCATTTCTGAATATCAGAGGGATACCCCCCTTACACATGCGTCACAGAGACCAAGGGCATGTTCGCACCCAGAAGGTTAAAGCTATAAAAAATGCTACTTGATCTCATGCCCTGGGCTAATGATGACAGATGGGAGATCTTTCCAGGGGGGTCTTGGCTTGTGGGGAACAGCACAATGCAGAAGCAAGACACACTGTATACTGGACATTCAGTCTCTGCTAAATCACAACACACAACTATGGACCTCCATGCCTGCCAGACTATGAAGGCTCGTGGAGACAGAGGTAGGTCCCTTGATGTTGTCTCTGTTTGTGGCTTTTAGGAAAACTCAGAAACTGTGTGACATGCAAGGGAATGCATGGATTTCTATGCTCCTTGCTACTCAAAATCTGTAGGCACTGAGCCTTGTTTGGCTGGCACAGACACACAGCACTAAAATGCCCCATGCTGTATTCCTTCCCCAGGAACAAACCCTTCCTGAAATCTGAAGAAGTTTTGTCCAAGGACTGACCATAGGACTGAAACCCAAATTACAGGAGTTGCAAAGTGCCATGGCCAATTGTCAAACCACTCTAGTAGAAGCGCAGTGTTTTAAGAAGCCAGGCACAGCTCTGCCCTGTGCAGGTGTTGTATCTTGGGAAGGAGAGGCAAGGGAACATTGCGTCTGATGCAGCTCCTGGTGGAGGAAAGCCTTACAAGCAACATTCATCCTTTCTCTCTTGCTCTTGCAAAGGATCTGCCAGCACTGGAGCTGAGCTGAGATCACCAAGGACTAAGGTTTTGTTCCTCCATTTCTCTGTGAAGCCTTTTGCTTTTGCTGAGCACGAGTGATTGCAGTACACAGGTGACCACTTGGTCTTGTAGCACTGTCCTCTGCCGTGCCTCGGCACCTGCAGCTCTCCCTGCTCGCTGTCATGCAGAGTGGTGCTGACACCAGAGATCCAGGAGGTGAGACCTGCCCTTGCTTGCAGCAAGGAACAACCTTGCTTTGACATGTGGGCACTTTCTGTAGCCCCCGACGGGATGGTACTAAGTAAGGGTGCAGACAGGTACTTCCATCCGGACTTTCAGCCGAGTTTTCCCTTGAATATCTTGAACAGTTTTATGACTGCATGAGGGTTGTACAGGCAGGAACATGGCCATAGTGCCGATGACAGTGATTACTGCCTTCTCTGCTAAGCCTAGAGGACAACTGTCAAGAAGTGTGCTGGTTTAGCAAACAGCCAGGGCAAGCCACAAACCAGACAGAGTTTTGTTTCTATCACTCCCCCCCCGAAGAGACTGGAGGGGAGTAAGGAAGACAGGCTTCAGGCTGGAAATTTAAAACTATAACAAATTTAATGGCACAGGGAGAAAGAGTAACAGGTGGGGAAAAAGGGAAAATGCATATATACAAAATATACAACCCGAGCTCAGATGACCGGCGATACAGGCTGCTGAAAGGTCCTTCACTGCAAAGCCGATGGGAAGAAAAGAGTCCAAAACTCCAGCACCTGATGCAGTTGCAATGCTGCAGACCACGTGGCGAGCTGGTAGCCAAAAGCTGGGCCTTTCCTCTGGGCTCCACATGGCGAGCTGCAGGCAGGGAAGTGCAGGAGCAAGGCAGAGCAGGAGACTGGAGCCGGAGAGACCAC
>VZRW01009270.1:71951-83567 GCA_013398125.1 Aegotheles bennettii | reverse complement strand
ATTCTTTTCAGCAGTGCACAGCAAAGGCAACTCTTTAAAAAGTCTCAGTAAGGAAAATTCTAACTATACACAAAAGTAAAACAAATCATTGTGAGGATGATGAAGCAGTGGAGAACAATGCTGAGAGAGGCAGTGCAGTTTCCCTCCTTAGGAGCTTTCAAAACTAGGATGAATAAAACCAGATCAACCTGACCTGGCACTAAAGGTAATCCAGCCTTGTACAGATGTTTGGATGAGAGGTTCCTAGTGAACTCCAGACTAGTCTATGTGCCTGCACTTCTTCCCTCCTGAAATTCTGCTGCAATAATTCCTGTTGAAATCTCTCAGGCTGGGAGAGAGGCTTGTGAGGAATGTTGAGTTTAAACTAGAAATGCCAGCTTGCAGCAGATTTGCTTGTTTAGGAGAAGGAAGAACATTTCCTGAATTTCCCAAAGTTCTTGCTACCACTTCCATAGTATATATATATACAAATTCAACATAGTCCAGGTGCCTTAGTTTATTGTGAGTAAAGGTCTGGTCCCTGGGGTTTTTTTTTGCAAAATTGCTTGCCTACATTCTGCAGAAATACGCAAAGTTTGTGGAGTCCACCTCCACAGTTGTCAGTAGGCAATTAGTCCTAAATGAAGTACTTACGGGAATTATTTGCTTTGACTTCTTTTTTTATTTTTTTTTTCATATTTCTTTTTACCTTTTGGATTTCTGAAGAAGTTTCTTAGGTTTGATTGTATTTCAATAAACACTTTTAAAAATGAAAAAAAAAGAAGAAGAAGAAAAAACACTCCCTGCAGATACTGGGTGATTGCAGATGACACCAAGTGACAGCAGGCAAGGGCACAAGGGCAGGGCTGCTGTACAGAGGGGGTGGGGCAGCACAAGGAAGGGGCTGACATGACCCCCATGCACTCAAGTCAGGAGCATTGTGCAGCCATGTCCGAGGCAGGCAGAGCCTCAGCAGCGATGCTGGTGGGGCCAGGGACATCTTTGTGCTCTGGCATGCGGTGAGCTGAGCAGAGCCAGGGAACCTGGAGGTCAGCAGAAGATTTTTCCTTACACAGACAGCACAAAGAGGTGATGCCACTCCTGTCCTTGGAGATTTCCAAACCTCAGCTGGATAAAGCCCTGAGCAACCTTGTCTGATCTCACATCTGAACCTGCTTGGAGGTTGGTCTAGAGACCTGCCAAGGTCCCTTCTCCTCCCTGATACTTTTGTTTTATTTTGTTTGTTCTCTTCTTCTTCCTCTGGAGAGGATCATTACATAGATAAGAAGAAATGTAAGCCTTAGCATCAGGCTAGGGTGGATGCCTATCTCTTTGAAACACTTTGTTCTTTCCAGGCTTTGTCGGATGCTCACAAAGAACAATAAAATGAGGGAAAAAAAGCCTCTAAACTGTGGTGTCCTTCCCCATTCAAGTCTAGTTTTCTTTTGAATGTCACTGTATTCCTAGTTCACTGGGCATCTGGAAGCTGCTAGAAGCAGTGGGCTACACAGATTGAATTTTACCCTTTTTCTAGAAATATGCAAAAGTTCCTCATACAAGAAAAAAAAAAGCCATTTGCTTCTTCTCACAGGAGACTTTTAAAAGCTGCATCTGGACTTCTGTAGCTTCTATGAATAGTTCCTTTCTCCAAGAGAATAAGGTTACCTTCACCTTTCTATTTAAAATGAAAATTTTCTTTGCCTTGATTCCCTTAGGACTTTATGCACAAAATCCAGCTTGCTGTAAAACCACTTTTACACACACAATTTTTTTCGCAATCACTGAAGATACAACAATATGTTGCTGGAGCTCTGCAGTTACTTTAAGATTATTTTCAGGAGATGATCACATTATTTTCATGGCATCTGTCAGAGGGGTCTTTGGGGAAGAGCTTTATTGAAAAAGGGAAGGAGAATATCCCAATCCAGTGTTACCCTGACGGCCGCTCTTCCCATCTGAAAAGTAGTAAATGCCTCTTTTCTGTGGTGGTGTTTGTTTTTTTAAATGAGTTTGTTTTGTATAGCTCAGAGGCTGAATCAGAGAAGAGTGAAAGACCAAGGAGTGTTTCTGCCTAGCCATAGGGAGTATCTCCATCTGTACATCAATTTCCCCAAGAGGACCCCTGCTCTGTCGCATTCACCGCCTCTCTGCTCCCAGCACCAACAAACCCATATCCTGCACAGCCCAGATGGCAGGAACGAAACTGTGGTCATCTTCCAGGAATGCAGATACTGTGCAGCCAGCAAGACACAGTGATTTTGCCTCCCAGTGTGGGTGCTCAGAGCTGCCTGTGACCTCTCATGAAAGATTTCACACATTATCATGAATGCCCCCACCGGTGAGCTGCCCTATTTAAGTCCTCTTTGGTACTTTCTGAGAGTCACAGCTCTTACTCCTGAGATAAGGACGAGCACATGCCAGTCCCCAAACAGCAAAACATGCTTAGTGGATATGCAGTTTGTGTCAGGAGGAGGGAAAAACTTAAGTGACAGACCAACGTTAGAAATCTGGAAAAATCAGCTGAGTTAGCCAACATCCACTGAGCTGCTGGGTGCTGGAAATAACACTGCTGAGATAAACCCAGTGGCTCAGCTGGTGTGAGATGGAAGCAGACGACAACTGCAATAACAGGATGTGTCACTAGCGGACAAGATGTCGAGCCAATGCTTTTCAAAGGTGCAGCCATTACAACCTTTTCTTCACATCAGGAAATGAAAAGGAAAAGGCCATTTAATGTGGAAGCATCAAAAATGCTGAGACAACACACTCTGCCCCTCCGTGGGAAGCAATAGCAGCAGTGCTGAGATACTGGTGGGTCACAGAAACGTCAGAAGTCATGGGAAAGCCAGGGGGGCAAAACCAAAACTCTGCCTCCAAGCCTGAGAGGCTAACTTGCCTCAGTTAACAGCTCTCATGCCGTGACTGCACACTGCTGCTCAACTGGCATGGAATAGTCGTTACGGGCTTTGGGATGTCATCCTGCCAGGAACATGAGACATCTTCAGCCAAGGAGCTGGGTGTTGATGGTGCACAGCTGTTGCTCAAGGGCTAAGCCTCTGCCAACATTGCTGCCTGGCCATACTTACAATTCTCACTTATTTTATTCTCACACACTGTAATACTACGAAACAAAGGTTGAACACCAGTTCTGCTGACTCTCCCCCTCCAGTCAGTTCAATGAAGTAGGAAACCATGGAAGTTTTTCAGCTGTTTACAGGGCTGAAAACTCATAGCCTTCAAAGGTGCTCCACAAGGTAAATTAGATACTTCACCTATTTTATGCTAATACTTGATCTGGTGACAGCTGTCAGTGATAATTTTTTATCCTTTCAATATAAACAGCACTTAAAAGTCATCAAAAGGAGTATTACAACTGCCTCAGCAGTTATTTATGTCCATTATTCGTAATCTCCATTATTTGTACAGAGGGAAAGCTTTTTGTTTTACCTTGATTACTCAGTTGAGTGCCTTAAGGTTTGCCCAATCTCCATATTAATCCCAATTCTTACAAGAGAGGATTCAGATTTTTGTTATTCTAAATCTAGTGTAGGTACAGCTTCTATATTTGCTGGGAGTTGTGATTTTCTACATGAGATAAAACATGGGTTCAGCTGCTAACACGCTGGTTTAAGGCAAAAACTTGTTACGGGACTCTTAACAGCTTGTTCTAGCATAAGAAGTTACTTTCTGTTTAGAAGCCACAGAATTCAAGCTGTGCTAAACATAAGTGACTTTCTCTTTTTCTCAGTGTGTTTCTCTCCTTATCACCACGAGATATGTGGTTGAATCATCTGACCGTCTGCAGACAGGACAGGCTGTCCAAAGTACAGTGTGATGTGTCTTGAGAATGCCCCTCCTGGGAGCAAACTGCTGATCCTTAGATCATTCTATGCTGAATGTTGTTTGGAAACCTGCTAGTAAAAGCATGCCAGTTCTGGAGCAGGGGCTGCTGCCTCTTACATGACCAGTGGATTGTATTGTTTATAAATCTGTAAGCACTGAAGTGCCCAGCTTGATCCTGAGCTGAAGCTATACTGCATGAGTCAGAGCTGCCTGGAAATCTGCTGGGTTTTGGTTGGGCCTGCTCCCTAAACTGACACTGAGAAAATTTTGCAAGATGTTTTCTAGAATTTACCTCCACAGAGAGTGAAAACCAAGTAGTTGATTTATTTTATGTTGTTTATCACTAAATTATTTAGCAAATAGTTGGATATTAAACACAAAAAATTTTTCTTGAGCCATTATTTCTATTCCTAAAGTTACGAGGTTTGCTATTTTGCTTATATCTCCCTGTTGATCAGCAGCTTTGTGCTTTTCGATTTTACATACAGACATTCTTGAGCTGCACTACCAGCAAGAGTTACAGTTCCACTCCTGATATCCACTCGTATTTTATTTTTGCATTTTCCGTCAAAAGAGAATATCTGAATAACCTTGGGACTGAATAAAACAAAAACACTCTGCCATCCCTACAACAAGGAAACATATCCATGGTCTAGAAAATGTGAATTAAGAATCATAGAAAGAAAGTAACATTGTTTATTAAAACTTCTGAAAAAGGAGTGAAAAATGAAATCTGATTTGTTTGTTTCTAAATATTTATTTATTTCTAGGCTTGGGTGATACATGTCTTCATTTGGCAAATCTTGTATTTAGCTCGAGGCCTAAATGCAGGCTTTAGAAATGGAAATGGGATTTAGTGCAGGCTTCATATGTCTCTGTACTTAGTAATAAAAATAATAAAATTGCAAATAAATACTATCTAATGTATAAGAGGGATTTTTTTTCTGACACGATTATTCTGAGAAATTATTTTATTTAAATATGCACTTTTTCCAGAGTTCTGTATCTTCCTGTTAACAGAGTGACAGAGGCCAGCACTGAGCCTTCTAATACAACATTTCTGTAACTAATATTTTGTTTCAGTAAGAAGAAATGCAAAATAATGTTTTCTATTATCATTTGAGAAACTAATCAAGTTTGTGTTTGTGCTGCATGTATTTCCTTATGCTTTAGACTTTTCACTCTAAGGAGGAATACCTTGAACAAAAGACACAGGAAAACTACAATAATGACTTTCTGAGAAACATTAACTGACTGTTATCATTCGCCTGGAGAATAATGTAAAATTCTTTCTCTTTTAAAATCTCCAGTAAACCTCCCTTATAAATCTCTCCAGAAAGAGAGGTGGTCCTAGCATTAGACCAGCTAATAACTGATGTACCTCCTGTAGACTTTCTACACCTCTGCTTGAATTAGTCCATCATGAGGCAGATCTACCACTGGAGTATTTATTCCTGCTCACAACAAATATTCTTAGGGTTTTTTTAACTTCAATATTTTGAAGTCTTCAAAGGAGTGTGGAACACCTGACTAGTGAAATAACATTTAGCACAGGTTTGGACTTTATTATAGACTGTGTCATTGTGGGTGAGAAAATCTAAAAGATGGTTTCCAGAGGATCACAGCTCCTTTAGATGTTCCTCTTGCAAGTACAGACAGCAATTGAAGTATTCTGTTAAACAGAAGCATTTTTCAGATATCACTATGGATGATTTGTGCAATAAACTTAATTACTTCTTTCAAGTGGGCATATAAATTTTATTGACAGCCTTACACAGTTTGTCCACGGTTTTACAGAAGAAGCTAACCCAGGCTGAGCCTCATCAGATGTACAGTTTTCCAAGTCCCGTCACTTTCAGTGCTTCTCAAATAATGATTTAGCTTCCTGAATGCCTCTCATTGGTATTTCAGCTACCAGACTTCTTAGAGATGGATAAATTAACACAAAATTATATTGACCATTTCCAGCTCACTGGTGGTCAAAACACTCCAGCTCTGAAGGAACAGTGTGATCCAGAAGCAGGAGCTAAGGTCCGGTAAGGACCTCAGAAGTTATTTACCCTAGGGCTCAGCCCATAGACAGAATGTCCCAGTTCTCACCACTGTTGCTTTAAGCCTTTTTTAAGGATCCAATTTGTTCTTTTTACCCCTGAAGTCAATAAAGCATAAAGTTCTTTGGTGTGTAGTAATCATGTGTGAGATGTACAGACCTCTCTGCCACAGGATGATCTTTCATTGGAGCTAATTTTAAGATCAAAGTACCCCTGCACTATAGTCAAAGTCTAGCAACAACTTCTTCACTAATATTTTTTAAAAGTTTCAGTCTGTTTTTCAAGACTATCAAAAACTGGTTCCCTCGGCTCATTTTGGAAGTGACTCCAGAGACTTGATCCGAACTTCACCATGAAAATGGAAATGCTTCCGGTTTCAAGGATATGTTACACTTGGTTACTGCAGCATTATTTTATACACAGGTCACCAGTAAAGCTGTTTTACATTTAATTTTGTAATAGGCTGCTAATGTGTTATTTTCAGTAGAAGTTAAATTTGCGATTCACACTGTTGCTGCAAACCTGTGGTTTATTGCATATCAGAGGCACAAGGGTGCTTCTCTTTTGGTTGGAAGTTCTGCTGCAGCATCTGCCTTTCCCCCAGGATTTTTCATCACTTTTGGTGTAGCAAGCTCTCTGTTTCATAGTTTAATGAGAATGACAGGAACTGGGTTAGCTTTTGATATGGTTTGATTGCAATCTGTATAAAAACTGTCTGGTTTCTCCAAACTCCACGAAAGACCATATTTTGCACTGTGATTTGTCAGTTTGTCTGGGTTTTGGTGGGTTTTTCTTCCCGCTTTGAATTAAAAATTATTCTCATTTACTGTCTTCTTCTCCCATTTTTAAAAAACAGCCCAAAACAATTTCTAGCCAGTTTGATAGAATGATATTGCACATTTTATTGCTACAACCAAAGGAGGTGAAACTAATATATTAACGATTAGACAGAAATGCAGTGAGTGCTTTCTGAACCCAATTAAAATGTGAAAACAGTACTGCTGGGTTTTGACATTTGACTGCATTGTAACAATACCCACCCATCAACTCTACATACAGAGGTGACTGCAGCTTAAATGGTTTAAAATAGCAGTGGGTGCTCAACATTCTAACTATATTTAATGTGCATACCATGCCTCCAATATTTTATTTCAGCATTGTAATAACTCATGTTAACAACAGAGAACCTTTTAGCATGGATGAAGATCTGTCAGTGGTGAGTAGTACAAAAATATTTTAATTTTTTTTTTGTAGATTTGTCTCACCAGTGCCATGCTGGAGAGGGATGCCACTGTATAAAAGTACTCTTGGTAACAAAGATGGTTTGTTTTAGGCTAGTTTCATTTGTTTGTATGTTACAGATGCCATCCAGGAACACAATCTAGTGCTGAACACCAATCCATCTTTGACATTGCTCAAAAGCACATATCTGATTGGACAACATGGAGTGTAGGTGTTAAATTAAGTATTTAAAGACATTAGACAAACTAAGAGTGAAAGACCCATGAAAGAAAACAAGTGTAAAGCTGCCATGTGTTAGCTATACACCAAAGCAGATCTGGAGGATTACTGAAACTCTGAAGGATCTTTCCTATTTCCACAGCACAGCAGACAGGAGACTAAACCCTAAGGCCAGGAACACTGAGTGAATTCATAATTAAATAGCTACTTCTGAAAGCATTTTCTAGATCTGAGGCACTGCAGATCTCAGCTTTGGGGTATAATGATTTGTAGAAATCTGGAGTGACAGCTGCAGTAAGATCAAGGACAATATCACCAAAATTTACTAGTGCCACTAGCCCCATGGTACAGCAAAATAGCACTTGTAAGGGGCAAACCTGCACTTTTCGATACTTCTCTGCTGAAACAGTAATCCAGTTGTTTAGCTCTAAGTCCTTTGAGGACCGGTGTGTGGTTTTGGATATACTGGCTGTCTCACCGTAGGTATGTCTGTATTACCACATCTGTGTATGATTAGTGAAATCATATTAATTTCCTAGCTGTGTAATGAGTCAAAGATGTATTAAACGTATCCCAGGGAAGTCGTTACCTCTGCTGCTCCCCTCTAAACCTCTCTGAAATGCTGAAAAGCATCACAAAATCATTCAGAGACATTTTTCAATCTATTTTCTAGCGAACTCTAGGATCACGCTGACCATACAGAGAAATACCACGATCTTATGTACCTTGAGGCCCTGGTGAAAGAGTCAGGTGTGTTTATAGACTGCACCTTCTCAAATACATACAATTTCATATAGTTGAATTACTGCTTCTTCAGGGTAAAGGTTTCTATGGTAGGCCTGCCGTCATGAAGCAGTTTTACATCTCTCTATACAGATCACACAAACAGAAGGTGTGGCCATGTTGGCTCGAAAGAACTAAAATCAGCCTCCCAAATCTGTGCATTATTAGTTTATGATCTTTTCTCAATTTAACATAAGCTAGAGCACTATGTGATGAGAGGCACAGTGGCATTTGCCTAATTCCAGACACAGGGAGGAAGCACACAGCTGTCCCAGCCAGGCACGGCGCTCACAGGACACAGGCGCCACATACTGGTCTGTCTTCCAGTGGTTTCATCCCCCTGGGCTCGTGGGCTCCACGGGTGGTTAACATCATCTGCCTTTCAGCCCCTCCAGCAATAGAGCAAACTGGAGCAGATGGAAGCCTGTAACTAGAGATAGTGAGAAGAAAAAAAATGCAGAAACAATAACAGTGTGAGAAGTAAACAAAAAGTGCACCTGCTCCTGAGATAAAGGCTTGAATTTCTTAGCTTTCTCAAGCTATGTGAGATGCCTCTAGAGCCAGCTTCTGAGCATTATGAAGAACAGTATCTGAAAGTCAAAAGGTGTGTGACGCATGCGTGAGATGCAATGGTAGCTGCCCTCACCTAAGGCCACATCACTTCATCCCCTAAAGGGAAATTCTAGGTCTTCTGATTGCTCAGTATCCTTAAGATCTACCTCCCACCTTTCATGAGGATGGCTCAGTGCCCTTTTTCGATAATTCATTAGGCCGAGTAATTTTGAGGTGACAACAGCATAATTTCTGTTTATATCTTTTTGCTGTCCTTGAAGGAAGCCTAGATTATTCTAGAGGGGAAAAAAAAGTACCCTCCACTCTGCTAGCAACAACCATGGTACAGGTTTCCTAACACTAAGGTAAATCTTATTAGCAGAAAAAGGCTGAGTATTTTGAAGACAATTGCTAGAAGAGTCTTAAGATTTTAGCTGGATCTCTTGCTTTCAGATATATTACAGTATCTCTAAATATTCAAAATCTGACTCTACTTTCTACTAGGTCTTTTTATTTTGAAAGGGTTAAGGCTCTTTTAGAACTGTTTGAATGGGAATTTTTCTATAACTGCTTCTAAACTTTTCCCATAGTTCCTGTAGACAGCTTAATTGGCAGCTAAAATGGCAACTCTTGGTTATTGTGTTTTCGCAAGGACATGATGCCACAGCTATCAAATTTAAAGCATTATTTTTTTTTCTAATGCGTAAAGATGCTGGCATAAATTTGCAGTGTTTATAAAATCTAGTTTTTAGCATTCACCACAAGGACCTGATAGGAAATTTTCCTTCTGGCTACATCAAGCTATGTGCTGATCTATATGCTGGCAATTGTTGTTCAGATGAAATCTATGAAATCTTGCAAGTCTAGAGATGGTGGGATTGATATACAACCAAATTGCCTATCTTTGCCCTTTGGGTTTTTTTTTTATTTGAAATCTTTAGCATCTGTGGACTGGGAAAGTTTCCTCTCTGTGATTGAAAGGCACAATGTCTACCATAGCAATTGACTGTAAAATATTACTAAACTCCCCTCTATAGATAGACTGCTTTATTTCAGAAATTGGGATGGGGAGGGGACACAGCCAGGAATTTAATTTGCCTGTTGTAATTTGGACTGCTTAAGCAATGAAGAAAGAAGAAATGGCCCTTTTTTGCTATGGTATTTCTTCTCCTGAGCTGAAAACATGACACACACTTCTAATGAACCTTCGTCTTGTTGGATTGCCTGTGGTCCAGCCCCCTGCCCCCCTCAGCAGCAGGAATGAGACAAATCCTTGCAGAAATGGGCTGGGACTTCCCGCATGGTGGTCTCTGACAGGTGATCTTTCCCACCCCTCCACGGCAGCCAGTGTCCCAGACAATATGGTGGGCCAGAACTACTTGCATTAACTCCTTTCTGCACTGTCTGAGAACTGTGCAGGTCTCAACTGAAAAGCAATAAATTGGGAACAGCCACTCACAGGGGCCTGACCTAACTCATCATGTACTACAGGCAAAAAGGAGGAAGATGTTTTTCTGTTGAGTTGAAATGGGATATAAGAAATTTAAACTTTTTTTTGTCATTGGAGAACACATAATTGTTTTGCTGTTCTCTTTCCTTTAATATTTTAATTTCTTCCAGAGCTGGATCCTGGTCTGCTCGCCTTATTTACCTGCATAGCTTAAGGGCAAATAAAGTCTACCACTGACTCTGCAGCACGCTCCTGATCTTGTGTCACTACACTCTGGCATGTACAAGAAGCAATCCTGGTCATGATCTAAGAATAATGCAGTATTATGGGCAGAAATTTTCTCAACCTCTCCATGGATTTCAAAGTTATAATATTAACCTTTCTAAAGCACTCATTGTGTTTCCACTCAGAAGTGTTATGACCTTTTAAAATTGGCCTATTTGCCTACACCATTTTTCAAAAGTTCAGTTATCTCTCTTTTCAGCATCTTTTCCGAAGTCAATGCAAGATACAACTAACAAATTCGTAAGACTCTCCAAGCTGACTGTCTTCTTAATCCTTCATCAAATTTAGAAACTCTGGTACTGACAAAACCTTTGGACTGTGATAATTTTTCTGTAGGCATTACCTAGACTTTCTGCTCAGCATCATAATTTCTTACAAAACACTTAAAGCTCTAGAGTGTTTTGTCTCTTTTCTATCATTTCCTGAGCTTTTCCTGCACTGGGGATCTTCTGGAAGGGAGTGCTCTCACAGGTCCTGCTCCAGTTTGTTCTTGAAATTTGCCTTGTATATTCTTTACAAACAGGTATCAACTACTAATGAATACATTGTAAACTGATTTCATTTACCTAACTCAAAAAATAATAACCCTCAAACACCACACAGGCCACACAGCATCAAGGACAGACTTCTTGATTATAATTAAATCTTAAATTCAACCATATGCCTTGGCAGCAGTGTTTCTCACACAAAGCACTGATCCTCATCCTATCTGCAGTAGGAGATACAGTGGTAAGACCTGGGTCATCAGGACTTTTAGAGCCCTGCCTGTAGAAATCACAGAATCAGAGAATCCTAGGGGTTGGAAGGGACCTCGAAAGATCATCTAGTCCAACCCCCCTGCCAGAGCAGGGTCACCTAGAGTACATCACACAGGAACGCATCCAGGCGGGTTTGAATGTCTCCAGTGAAGGAGACTCCACAACCTCTCTGGGCAGCCTGTCCCAGTGCTCTGTCACTCTCACAGCAAAAAAGTTTTTCCTGATATTCACATGGAACCTCCTATGCTCCAGTTTGCAACAGTTGCCCCTTGTCCTATCATTGGTCATTACTGTAAAAAGATTGGCTCCATCATCCTGACACTCACCCTTTACATATTTGTAAACATGGATGAGGTCACCCTTCAGTCTCCTTTTCTCCAAGCTAAAGAGACCCAGCTCCCTCAGCCTTTCCTCATAAGGGAGATGTTCCACTCCCTTAATCATCTTAGTGGCT
>VZRW01009270.1:43247-71524 GCA_013398125.1 Aegotheles bennettii | reverse complement strand
TCCTGATATTCACATGGAACCTCCTGTGCTCCAGTTTGCATCCATTGCCCCTTGTCCATCTCATCTTTTAATTCCGATTTCTAATGTTTTCTCAATCATCATAGAATCATAAAATGCTTTGGGTTGGAAGGGACTTTTAAAAGTCATACAGTCTAACCCCCTCCTGCCATGGGCAGGGACACCTCCCACCAGTCCAGGTTGCTCCAAGCCCCATCCAACCTGGCCTTGAACACTGCCAGGGAGGGGCAGCCACAGCTTCTCCGGCCAACCCGTACCAGTGTCTCACCACCCTCACAGGAAAGAATTTCTTCCTGATGTCTAGTCTGGATCAACCCTCTTTTAGTTTAAAACCATTACCCCTTGTCCTATCACTACATGCCCTATTAAGAAGTTTGTCCCCATCTTTCTTACAGGTCCCCTTTGAGTACTGGAAGGCTGCTATGAGGTCTCCCTGAAGCCTTCTCTTCTCCAGGCTAAACAACCCCAACTCTCTCAGCCTGTCTTCACAGCAGAGTTGCTCCATCCCTCTGATCATCTTTGTGGCCTTCCTCTGGACTCACTCTAACAGCTCCATGTCCTTCTTATGTTGGGAACTCCAGAGCTGGACACACTACTCCAGGTGGGGTCTCGTGAGAGCAGAGTAGACAGGGAAAATCCCCTCCCTCGCCCTGCTGGTCACACAGCTTTTGATGCAGCCCAGGATATCGTTTGATTTCTGGACTGCAGGCACACACTGCTGGCTCATGTTGAGCTTCTCATCAACCAGCACCCTCTAGTCCTTCTCCTCAGGGCTGTTCTCAATCCATTCTCCACCCAGCCTTTACTTGTGCTTGGGTTTGTCTGGACCTTGAACTTCTCCTTGTTGAACCTCATGAGGTTCACATGGGCCCACTTCTCAAGCTTATCTAGGTCCCTCTGGATGGCATCCCATCCCTCAGGCACGTCAATCGCACTGCTCAGCTTGGTGTCATCAAGCTGACAACATATCCCAATAGTTTACTAAAACTAAGTTGCTTACAGTTACACTTTCTGCTTTGCTAAGCTGCTGATAGTGCTGTCTTGCACTGGTTTTAATGTTACCTGTGTAATACAGTAAAGCTTATTAAACCAGTCAAGAATAATAATACACCTAAAAAACATGTGCTCTCCTCCTTTGTGAGGAAGCAGGGAAACACTTTATGTCCATACTCCGCCTTTCTCTAAAAACTGATATTCACTCAAGAAGCTTTGGAATTTGTTGCTTCTCAGCACAAAGGAACAGGGACATGATTTGGATCCTCAGCAGGGAAGGAGCAAACCAGCTGGGCAGTTGTTGCAGCTCCCGTGAAACTAGATCTTACTGGCCTGCTTGCCTTCTGCTCCCATTCTTCAGGCTGACCCTGAATGCCACTGGCTGGGATGGCAGAACAACAGGAATGAAAAATCCAGTGTTTAGTAGATTGCATTTTATATGTTAGACTTTTGTTCCTAGAGATCAAAAGGGAAGGGTGCCACAGGAAAAACCAGAAGAGATGACAGCAGGTGGCAAACCATGTAAATCTTCAAGTAGAGCTGAGCCAGGAGATATGTATCAAACTGGCTTACATACAGACATGGCAGTACAATTAGATTAAAAAATCAGGTGTAGAGTGAACAGAAACGGGATGACAAACTAGCCATGCGCCTGCCTTCCAGTCCTGCTCTGGGACTGCTCTCTCCATGCCTCTCTGCAGGGGTTTCTGCCTGCTGGGCAGGGAATTCCTCATTTTCTTTATTTTTTTTTCTGTTTCGCAGCTGAATATCAAAAACATAAGCAGGACTTATCCCTGCCTGTCCACGCGTTAGTGTTTCTTATCGCCCTGGGGCAGCCGGTGCCGCCCGGCCCTGATCTCGCCCAGCCGCTGCCGGGGTTGCTGCAAGCCCCCTGGCTGCCCAGGCCGGCCCCTGGGCTCTGCCCGCGGAGGCCTCAGAGCAGGGCCCTGCCCGCCCGCTGCCCCGGGGGCGGCACATGGCCACGGTGCCACCTGGGAACGGTGCACACCAGGAAACCAAGGTGCAGGCTGGTGTACTTTCACGGGAGGAGCCTCTGGCAGACTGAGCAATGATCGCAGGATTCAGACAGCACTGTTGGAATTCACAACTCGCCAGCGGTGGTGCTGAGGTTGATCGGCTCTGACTCATGCTCGGCCCTGTGCCAGGCCATGCTTGCTGCAGGACAGGCCCCCTGCCTCAGCACAGCACTCGGGTCAGCCGTGGCACCCACGCTCAGCTGCTGTCCTGTCCCTGACCCCAAGCCCTGCCTTGCTGCCCCTAAACGTACTCACCGTTCAAAACCTTCCCGCGGCCCCCTCATCAGAGTGTTGCTGGAAAAATAATCCAAGTGTGGCCAGGGAGGCTCTTCCCCTCGAGGGAGGCTCTTATTTTCAGTTTCCCACTTTGGCAGCCCTGGGCAACCTTCATGGGAACAGCTGTGGTCCAGGACTGGCCTGCTGCAAAGCCGCAGCAGTGACTTTGTGGCATCAGCCTCCCTGGCCAAGGATCAACAAGTCACAACATTTTTGAAGAAATTGCTAAGGAAGTTTGAATGCCTTTATATAATTACTGTGATATGAACAATCCAGCAGTCCAGTCATCTTCTCTTTAATTTTTTCTCATAAGCTCATATATTCTCCCTGTTCAATACCATCAACCCTTCCTTTCACAGGAAAACTTATTAGTTTGTTGCCTGCTAGAAGACACCAAGTATGTAGGCAAGTACATGGAGATTTGGGGTTTAAAAGGCTCCCAGAAAATACAATTTAAAGCCTTGCTCCTGAGAGATGCTGATGGGCTCCGTCTCTGAACAATTTCAGGCTGTTCCTAACCTCCTGGTACACTATGTCCACTAGCCTATGACCTTCTGTGTTAATAAAACCCAAATGATATAACCAGGGTATGCCAAGGCACCTTCTGTGCACAGAGCACCACATACCCTGTGCAACCCTTTTCCCTGAAAGAAGCCAGGCCAACAGGGTGCTACAGCTGATGCTCACCTGGTCACTCCTCTGCCCAGCCCTAATGCTCCCCTGGCTCTGGCTACCCATGGTAAATCCTGGCCCCAGGTGGAAGGCAAGTATTTCGATATCCTGGACACATGAACATCGATGTGAAGCTGGTGCCCAGCTCCAGTTTTGCAGATGTAAATCAAAACTTCTACAGGCACAGGGGTTAGCCTTGAATTGGCAATGGCACCAGTTATAGCTGCTCTTACCACAGTTTAGATAGTTTTCCCCTCAGAGTTGCACCACTGCCTGCAGGTCCCCCCATTAATTCAGCCTGGTGACTTGGGAGTTACACTAGTGTATGGATTGTTCGACTCATAGATTGTAAATGAGTTTTGGTAACATCTAGTGCAGCAGGCAACTCATGAGGGGTGTTGTAAAACCTTGGATCACCTTGAGCCCCTATCACTGACCCATGGGGAGCTGTGTAGATAGCTCAGCCCAGAGTTATCCATAAGCCATGGGCCAGACAGGGCAGTGTTGCATCATTCAAAGAACCAAAACCTGAGCTGAGCCTTGAAATCCCTCAGCAAATAATATGCCCTGAGTCTCAATCGAAACCACTGCTCAGCTGCCTGAGAAAGTAAGATTAAGAGAAGCTGAAGGGTTTTAGTTCCAGCTTCAGCCAACAACCTGGTGCACCCAGACAATCACAAAATCAGCAAAGGAGAAGTAAAAAGTCGAGCATACAGAAGTAAACATCACCCATGAATTAATAAAGACAGACAAGGGGAAATTTCATTACATTGCCAAAGATAAACATTCCAGGTGATATAATCCACTTGGGCATAGTCTTGCCCACAGTCACATAAATCAGGGGATAAAAACCCTAAGATTCAGGTTGGGAACTAGGTGGTACTTCTCCAATTATACAGCTGGTCTGTGTGAAGACCCTTCCTCCTTGATGGGGATGCCAGCCAAGGTCACTTCCCTGGGATTGAAAGCGCTTACCTGATAGGGTAAGCAAATATCTTGCATGCTATAGGTGTGTAACCGGGGGTGATTAACTAACACAGATATAATATTTAACATGATTCATAGGCTGTCATAGTGTGTTTTGTGAAGCTTCATAGGTTGCAGTAGTGTATTTTTGCATTAAAGTTGTAATAGTGCGTTCTTCAGTTGTACCTATGAAAGCCTGCAATAGTGGCATGTTAAATCTGCAGGTGCAGTTCAAATTGTTTGCTTGAGTCTTGCAGTTAAACCTGTGAGCCAAGTTCAAATAAATTGTTTGCTTGAACCTTGCAGTCAGTTCTCTTTTCATCACAGCTAAGCTGAAGGGCAACACGATTTGCTAGGGCACTGATGCTGTCCCGGGATTTCCCTGGGTAACAGACTTTACTCCTAGCCATAGACCTGAAGAGGCTCTGTTCTGCTTCGCATTTTGAGAGCCATGCATGAACAGTTTGTCTTTGCACAGCTCAGAAAAACAGCACCTTCGGCAAATACCGCACAATATTATTGTGAGAGGATTTCTGAGGAAAGTCCTCGCAGAGCCAATTCATGTTGCTCAAGCACAGAAAGTGAAAATGGAATTGCTGAAGGGTACTCAGATGGAAAGCAGCTTGTGTGAAACTCAGGCTCCTACAGGATGCTTTTGCTGCAGCTTGTTTTTCTGCTTCAAAAGGTTTCTCAGGTCTCACAATCTGAGCAAGGGAGACATTGCAGCCCTAAAATGAACCCCCTATTTGTCTTATCCATGACATTACGTAGGAATCTCCACCTCTTGTCAGCCTCACTGCAGCCCCTGGGGCTTTGCAGAGGAAGGAGCCCACAAAGTTGTTCTCAGAGCTTTTCCCTATTCAGCATCCTTTCTTATTTCTCCTTGGTGCCCAGATGTGGCCTGCAGCTTAAATCAATGCCAGTTCAGTCCCTTGCTCTGACACAGAAAACATGTAATGCTGCACAAGCTGGCTTCACATCTGTTGTGTGACTGTGATTTACACCAACTTGCGGGCACAGTGGCGGATCACTTGATGGTATATTGAAGACTGAGAGGTCTCAGTCAAGATCCCCTAAACCATGTCTCCCTGCTTTCATCTTTCCTCCCATCCCTAGGACCATTTTACTTCAAAGACATCCTGGCCTGGGGAGTATTTTCCCTAAGAGAAAGGACTTTTTGTAAAGCAGCGTTCAGTCGCACACAGCGCAGGAGCCAAACCCACAGGAGGAAGGCCACACCACTGCAAGCAGAGCTGTGCCTGGCTGGCGGCACAGCACCAGGCATGAGCCCCCTTCCCATTTTTACTGTCTGGCTCACTGAATTCCTACCTTTCCTGTGATGAATGGGATGGTGCGACATTCAGCTGCGGTTCAGGAGAACAAAGGCTGCAGTCAGCAGAGGGAATCACATGAGTGGGATTTCCAGAGATAACTGGTTCTGTTGCTAGATACAACTGAATGTGGGCTGAGTTCTAAAAAAAATTAAACAAAAAGGCCCAAACAAACCAAACCTGTAATGGGTTTTGTTTTCAGACTACTGAAAAGGAGTTAGCAACTTCTATGTGATGCTGGATGAACTGGTGAAGATTCAACAAGTGTGCTCTTAGCCTGGATGCTGCAGAAAGACTGGCTGCAGCTTGAAGAGGACTAAGCCTCCTTCCCTCCTGGTGGCTGATCCATCTGTCTGTGGATCTGTGGGATATGCTCACCCAGTGGTATTTCTTGAACCAAACTAGATCAAATTTATCATAACTTTTTTTTTTCTAAAAAAAAGAAGGCAGAATAGAAATCTCAAAGATATGGATTTTTAAGTTTATGGAAAATTTGGTGATGCTGGAATAAAATTACAGGCACTCTGAGGAAGAATGGGAATTCAGCTTCATATGGCTTCAAAACAGCTTGGAACACGTGTGCACATTTGTTAGAAAACTAATTCTGCCAGACCAAGACATAAAGATGTGCCTGGTCCCCGACAGTTCAGGGGGAGCAGCTGGAGGGGGCAGGGAGCCTGGGTGCAAGACATGTGGGTTGTGTGGAAGAATCAACCTTCTTCCAGCACAGCTACTTTGTAGGAAGGCTGATGGGGGTGGTCAGGCTCTACTGGCCTTCACAAATACTATCAGGCATTCTTACCATGTGAAGAAAATGTAAGACTCTCTTGTAATCTGCTGGGATTCACTTTTTGGACCTGAGCTTTCACTGCCTCTCAAGGGAAAAATACAATTTCTGGCCATGGGGCCTGTGTCTAAAAGACATGCTTCAAGAGTCTTAGTATCTGCACAACATAGCTTGTGACTATTAATATGGTTTTTCTAAAAAGTGTTCCCTTTGCTGGATGCAGGAAATTCAATGATCTCTCTGTGTTCCTAAATGGCAAAATACATGCCTATGTGATGAGCCTGTATATCTAACCCAGAGGGTCTGCAGTGTTGCTGTTGACAGTTCTGTGCCATGTACAAGCCTTCAAGCCTGCTTCCTGTTTTAGAGTTTGTCCACTGCAGCCAGCGGGCTCAGCAGTCTACTTGTATTGTTGCCAGACCTGCAGCACTGAAACAGTAAAGATGATATTAATGTTCCCAAGCTAGTATTTACTCTCTGAAAAAAATTACATATATGGGAATGCCTTAACCCTGGCAGGGTCTCAGTGGATCAACAGTCATAACCACCAATATTGCACAGAAGAGGAATGGAGACAGTGCATCTACATCTACCCTAAGGAAGGTGAAAGCTGAATACTTATGGAACAGCTCTGTAGTGACTGCTCTGCTGGCACTGCACTTGCAATTAATTCTTTCTACCATGTGCTTTCAAAATACCTGTCGTCCTTAGCTCACCCATTTCAAAGGTTACTTTTTAAAAAATGGCTAAAAGTATCTCAGCAACTAAGCCCCCTGTATCTCACCATCCTCCCTCTAGCATGAGAGATTCATTAACTGCAGTTTCACATCATGTAGAGGTGTGACAATGAAAAGTAAACTACAGGTGCTGTGCAAACACATGGCAAAGGAAGCCATATAAATACATGACAAGCAAAGCTAGCGCAGGACACACCTGCAACTGTATCCATCATTCATCCCTCCTCCATGTAAATGTGTGTACTTTAAAGGGACACTGGAAGGCTAATACTCAAATGAACTTTCAAAAAATCGCCTCTAAGCACAAATTTCTGTGGTTTGGGCATCATGCCACTGTAGCTAAAGGGAATTGCTCTTTTTATGGATGTGCTTTGGCTCACACACTTTGGGCTGTTCTTTGTTTGCTTGACCCTTTACTGCTGGAGAGTAAGTAATAAGTCATTCTTTGCTTGTAACGCCAGAACTTTCTAGGCCTGTAATTTTCTGGCTAGGGTGTAGTAGCTGTACCCATTACTGTTGTTTTCAGTTCCTCTGAAACTTTCTCTTGTTTGTAGATGCCATTGCAACTTCCAAAACTTCATCAAGAAAAGCAAAGGTGGCAAAGTGCTCCAGAAGCAATCAAAGAAAAGCTGTGCCGTGGCAAACCAGAGTGGAAAGATCTTGTGTTTCTCAGTAAGTGCTGTATCAAACAAGAGGCAGACTTTGAATTTGCAGGGGCATCCTCGGGGGTTTTTTTTGGCAAGACACAAAGTTTCTGCCTGCCTGCCTGCCTGGAGGGGCAGAACAAAACATGTAATGTCTCCCACCTCCCCAAGAGACCTGCATTGAAGGACATCAGATCAGTTTATCTGGCAATGACCTGGAGTCAGACTGGAACCTGGAGCTCTCACAGCTACCACTGCACCTTGGCAATGACACAGGCATGCATCCAGCCCTCTCGGCAGGCTTTTGGCAGTGCAGCTCTGATCCTAGGGGTGCGGTGATGTGATATGCTCGTAAAAACACCGATAGAGGAGTTCAAAAGCCCAACTGCCCCTTCTACTGCTACAATTTGCATTACCCTAGGGGTTGAAAGAAATTTTATGTAGTCAAAAGCCTGTTTATGTAATCGGCAAACCTTTTACCAGAGCCAAAGAAATGTGGCATTAATATATAGACAGGTATATATTTATATATGCAATTCACAGACACTGGCAAACACCCACTCCATGCCCCTGGCTATAAAGGATTACTCATCTGCCAGCACAAACACCCATTAAACAAATATTCCTCAAGCACTTCCTTGAGTCTGACAGTTTGATGCTGGTGAAACCTGCACTCTTGGTTGGCTTTGTCCAGTTTTCACCAGTCTCACTTCCTAGGGAGAGCATTACTGGAGAATCACTCCAGTTCAGAAGTGCATCTCCAATTACTATCATGTTCATCTTTACCGGTGGTGAGTTAGGGGACTTCTCCACAATCCTGTGGAGCTCCATCAGAGACCCACTGATGCCACTGTGCTATTTCTCATCAGAACCATCTTCATCACCTCTCTAGCTCACAGTAAGCAAAAGCAGCTGTTGCCTTGCCTCTCCTGTTTGTCCAGAACAGCTCCACCTACCTCCATCCTCAGGAAACCTAATTTGTAAGGGTTTAGGTATCCAGTTAGATGTTTATGGATATTTGCCTGACCCTCAGAAGAAGTGCTAGGACTTCCAACTCCTTACAGAACATTTTGTGGATAAAAAGCCCAACAGAGCAGCTCAGGCTGAGGGCTTGCCTTTGGATGTGAAGATTAAAGCTCAGGCAAGCACAGAAGTGGAAGGGGTACTATGAGGTCCTGAAGGGATACCTTCCTCTCTGCAGCTGTTCCCTTACATGGGGGCACTGTGAAAAAAGGTGGGTCTAAATCACTGGGTTTCATAAAGTTTGTACCTGACAAAATGTCTGTTTATTTAATCATTTCAGCAACCTTTATGTAAAACTGTGTTTCTCCACAGGAACTGAAGTATTTTTGTTGCAAAATTATCATCGTGCTTGACAAAAAATTCTGAAGCCAGTAGCCCTCGGGTATCTAACTGCCAACAACCATATAAAAGCTGAGAAAAGTAACATGATGCTGTGAAACCCAGTTGTCTCAGATTTTAATCATCTGCATTTCTCACTTATGTCAGCATTTGGATAATCAAAGTCAGTCTCCGGGAGACCCTACATGGTGGGAGCAAGGACACTACAGGTCGGTAGTGCCAAAGCAGAAGCTTTTTTTTCAGTTCATTGGCATCTCTCAAACAAAACACGGGTTTTGTTTGAGAACACGGGTGAAAAAAACAACATGGGTGAAAAAAACCACAAGAAGATACCTTATTTCAACTTAACAGTGTTTTAAAACTCTTTTTTACTAAAAAATGTGAGTTGTGAAAGGGGAGGGAGGCTACAGTGCAGGCCATAAAACGGATGAGGAATGGTGAAGTTCCACATGGTCTGCAGTTCCACATGACAAGACAATGGTCCCATGAGCATCAGAGGCTGCAGCCCACCTTCCTGTGCTATGTAGCAGAGACTTGCCCACACAGCTGGTGTGCAGGTCCTGCCCAGGTTTGCATCATGGCTGTGGCTACATCTGCAGATTGCCAGAGCATGAGCACTGGCTGTGTGCTTAGGTGTAAAAACCATACAAAACCACTATTTGTTAGGGGGAAAAAAAAAAAAAAGAAAAAAAGAAAGAAAGAAGGAAGAAAAGCAGCAGAAGACTTTGTTTCTTTAGAGGGATCACAGTAAGCTTAGCATAGAAAGTATTGGAACAGGATTTGCTGTGTGGATGGGGATGCACTTTCTACAGTTACTGTGAAAGTGTTCAGGATTACAGTATTCTGGGTCTTTTTGCAAGGGGTGAGATTCAAGTTGAAGCTCCTGCTCACAATGGGACAAAGAAGATCCTCCCACTGTACCATTTTTTGTCTATAGGTAAATGTTTTGCTGGGGAAATGCAACATCTCCTGCTCCCCCCACCAGCACACCCAGACAATATTACAACTGCTACGCACACACTCCTGGGTTGCAAAGGACCCCTCAAACTGACAACTAAACACAGCTAGCTATGATGGACTACAACAAAGACAGATATTGAGAAAAATGGCACAAAAAGCAGAAGTGGTGCATTCATCTCTTCCTGGATTCTGTCTGGTTTCTTTTCCGTTATCTCATGTGCAAGTCATTCCCCTCCTTACTCGTCTTCTTGTTTCTTTCCCCTGGCCTTTCTCCAGTTTCCTTCAGTAATAATTGCCCTTTCCCCTAGAAGATTTATTTTCCACTGGTGACTTCACTGTGGACCAAAAAGACAATTGTCAGCCACAGCTTAGCACTGTTTTGCAGTCGTTGAGGAGGTGTTTCTCATAGAGCTGGAGAATGGAAAAATTAGAGTTTCAGTAAATTTGGCTGCATTTATTACTCCTCCTTGAGCCTCAAGGAGTTTCAGGCAGTTGTCATGCAGTAGCCGCAGTATTCAGAGCACAACCGTATGCTCAAAGCCTGAGGCCTGCCAGTAGATGCTTCTAATATTTCCTGTCTCTGCATCTGTTAGCTCGTACTACATGCTAGCAGACAATGAGTATCAGAGAGAACAGATAACCCTCCCTGAGGTCCCACAGCAAGTACTGTCCTGTTCTGTCTCCCACGACCCTTCTGGGGCTGTAGGAACCAGGGTACTGTGGGTTTAGCTGGTACCCAACTTAATGCAACAGAAACTGCAAAGACCACATCATGGCTGAGGGGAACTGCACAGGTCACACTGCTGTGGACACGATGTTTACAGAATGCAGACAGGTTGCTCTACTTGTTGTTCCTTTATGTGAGCAAGCTAACAGATCCAGTAGAGGCCTATGACCTGCTCCTCTTGCTCAGAACCAGCATCAGGCACACAGCTACACAGAACACAGTATTATTTTTTTTTATATAGATACAATACTCTTCATTGTAACATTCACACAGACCATCTTCACCAGTTTAAAAAAAAAATAATGCATGAATTCCTACAGCATGGTATGTTGCCATTTTCCACCTCGTGTCAAAATGTATTGCTCTAATCATAAGCACAAAGGTGGCTAAAAATCCATGCGAAACACCCCTATATTAGCAAGCACCTAATTTAATTCTTTCATTCACCAAAGTAATGTAAAACTATTCTGTATCGTGCTGCTGAAAACCAGGTCTTGATCACAGACAGGTATGTGTGGCAGAACCACCTTCTAAGCCATAATAGAGTTATAAGAAGAGAAAGGGATAGCATTGTCTAATTCAGCACTCATGACACAACACTGACAGTTGAACTACAACATTTCTAGTTTTATGTTTCTACCAATTCACTCTGCACCACCCAGTACAACCCCTAATTTCTCGGTTCCTCTTGCTTTCTTATGGTAGAGTGTTTTGAGTTCTTCAGGAAAGAGGCATTGTATGAAGCACAGCTAATGAAGGCAGGAAGATTGACAGGGGTGGGATTAAGATGATTATTGATATTGAGAACCAGAGACAAGGTTCTTCATCCCAGTGAGATGCACTCTTAAGATAACTAACTCCTAACCAGCAGAGGAAACATCATAGAAGTTTTGTTGTACAAAGGGAAGAAAGAGCACTGGGTACTGACAAGATTTTTCCCTAGGTACAAAGGAGAAGTAGCAGTTTAAAAACAAATAAAGAAGTGAATACAGCAATGCCTAAAAACCACAGTTTGTCCATACCATCTAGATTTCTTTTTTTAAAAAAGCAAGATTAGGTGATTTAATGCTTTTTTAAACAAACCTCAATATTAGTTTTTAAAAACCTCTGATATGATATGTTCTTCATCAGTATTTTTCAACTGGCTGAATCCATAAATGATTCCAAAGGGTGCTAGTGCCACAACTGCACAGAGTAGCATAACAAACATGCAATCCCTGACCACAGACACGTATCCAAGACTCACATAAAAACCGCTAGGGCTCTTCTTTTACTACAGGTACATGCCTCAGACTTACCTTCCTAGCAAAACTTACCAGTACTGCCCTGGTGCAAACCCTAATTTATGTCAGCAACATCTTAAAATCTTGTCTGTTCCTTCTTGAATCAAGTTCTCTGATTTTTTTCAAGGGAACTGAGGAGGGAAGGGTACAGACTTTTGAAAAGAAATCTATTCAAGTTAGGAGACAAAGACTGTCTCCTGAGCCAGGCATGGCACTTTTAGAAACTGCAGCTTCAAAATAACGGCAGACTTTCAATGTTCTCTCAGAAGGAGACATATTTGGACAGAAATGCTCAGTCTTGACATAAGCACTGTTTTTCCTAAAAAGATTCAACAATTACACAAAAGAACTCCCCTAATGTGTGTCAGGCCACTTCCTCTTTACTTAGTCGAATCTCTAGTTCTAGCTGTGGTAATGCTTCTCTACTGACACATATGAAAGTTGCTGTCTGCAAGGCAGCCTTTAGTAGCCTGAAATCGGAGTCAACAGAGTGGTTCTCTCATTTGCTCCACATTTCACTTGTTGATCCTTGGATTAAAAATCTACTGGTGAAGATTATCTCTAAAGTAAGTATCTGATAACTCTTCTGCCAAACATGCTAGAAAGATTAACAACCATGAGTACTGGTCTTCAGCCACAGACAGTCTGTCAGGAGTGCCACAGAGAAATGCAAAGGCCACATAAGCAACAGAAACTGTGATTCCAGAAAACATATTCTTAAATGCAATGGCAAGCATTTTAAGAGTCTGCAGGGAACCATGACAAAGGCAGATCCAATGACTGGCAGCAGAGGAAGCAATTTCTTTGCAAAATTCCAACAGCAAAAGAGGCAATTCCTTTTGGGATGGTGCTCCCGAGCAGTTTGGGACAGTTCACCTCTTCACTGTACTTTTAAAATATGAAGTCTTCCTAGGATTTTTTTTTTTTAGATTGATCATTTATTGTGAAGAATCAGCAAAGTTTTGTTGGCATCAGATTGCAAGGTAAGGATTGGAATTATATTAACAGGCACTTTTTTCTCTCTGGTTTTCCTGCTGCTGGACAGACAGTTCCAAATTTAAAGTGTATCCATGCGCCTTTTCTGACTCAATTTGAGATCTAAGAGGAACAGTGCAAAAGAGTAAATGTCACAGCAAGCACATTTGAAATCCTCATCTCTACCTCAGGCTGAAAGACCTAAATACAACATATTTCCTAGGGGTTTAACTGATGAATTTTATCTTTTCCAACAGAAAACAGCCATCACTCCCTCCTCCTTATGAAGACAAAAAAAATGCAATAATATGCTGCTACAGGATGTTGACTCCAGTGGGAAAAAGACAAAGGGAAATAAATGTAACTTATAATGTAGGAGAAAATGAATGCAAGATAAAAAGGTAACAAAGTGGAAGTCAAAGAATGATATGTTTGCTTAAGGATGTTAAAGGCAGGAAGAGAAAAATTTGTATCAGTTTTGAGAGCTGTTTGTTTACTTGGAAAAACAAGGACTGATTACAGTCATTTGTACTTGGGGATGGCTGGAAGAAACATGCTTCTGCAGTTTCAAGACTCCTATCTGTAGCCTGGCTTCCCAGTAGCCAGATTTCTACAGCTGTGAGAAAGGTTAAAACTGTAGTGGAAACTCCTCCCCAGATTACTCATTTCTCATCAAAAAGCAGCAAATTTTTGCTATTTTGATATTGTTTGTGCTGTGTCTATCTTTCCCAGAACACTGGGAAAACATGTTTCTCCCGGAAGCCTAAGTCTGCCTGTTATCTCCTTCTTTGGCTTACATATCATCACTCTTGACCAGCAGATATCAGATAAGACCTAGTTAAGGAAAGCTTCCACTTGCATTGATTTTTTCTTTTCAATTCAGAGAAGTGAGCTCAAAGAATGTCACTGCTTTTTCCTAGTGAAAAGTACTGCCGTGGTTCTCTACGAGAGCTGCTTTCAGCTCCACTGATTTTTCAATGCTCATAAAATGTTTTAAGAATTAACAGACTGCAAATAGGCATTGAAAATAACCATTGCTCTATAATTGCTTAAATCTGTCTGCAGAGAATAGCCTGCAGTCATGCTGAAAAAGTTCAGGTAATGAGCAGATCTGTGAACACTGGGCTCAACCAAGCCTGATTTTCCTTGGATTTGTATCTTTGATTGACCTGAATTTCACGCAGAACTCAAGCATTGCTGTTAAATGAGATCAGCTCTTAGCAGGCACAAGAGACTAATCACACACCAAGTAGCCAAAAGAATTTCATTGCTGTATTCATGCAAGAGACAGAAAGAGTTGACTGTGCAATAGATTTTTCTGTATTGCACATTTCCTAGAGCACAAACAGAGCATTTGTTTACTTGTGTGGTGGATTCTCTGGTATGTGACAAGAGGCTGGATTCTAGTCCTTCTCAACATGGCTGCTTTCACCAGACTCACAACTTCATGACTTTTGTGAATCTTGTTGATCTTGAGTGTGCCTACAGGCAGACATTATTACAGGGAAATGAAGAGAGTTTGTGACAGGATCATTTCTTTAGAAAACAGTAAAACTGTGATGCAGCTACTTACACTAAGTAATGCAGAAGGAACATTCAGCTAACAAAAACGAACTTGTATAAACTGATCCCATGCATACAAATGAGGGCAGTGCAGGTGGAAGTGCTGATCTCTTCTCTCTGTTGACCAGCAACAGGACCCGAAGAAATGGAATGAAGCTGCATCAGGGGAAGTTCAGATTGGACATTAGGAGAAGGTTCCTCACTGACAGGGTGGTTGGTTACTCAAACAGGCTACCCAGGGAAGTGGTTGTGGCACAAAATCTGTTAGAGTTCCAGGAGTATCGGGATAATTGCTCTTAGTCACATGGTTTCGTTTTAGGTACTCCTGGGAGGAGCAGGAAGTTGGAAAGGGATAGAGAAGTGAAATTCAGGGTAAGTGCTCCGGCTCCTTAGAGACTGCAGAGCTAAGATTTTCAAAAGGTACTAGAAATCTTAAAAAAACAAACAAAAAAAACCCAAACAAAAACAAACAACCCCCCCCAACAACAAAATAAACAAAAAACCAAAACAAACAAAAAAACCACACACACAAAAAAAAAACAGAAGCAAAAAAGAAAGCACCTGATATCCAGAGGGCCAGTGTTGAGATATAATGCCTCTTTTTAGGTACCACAGTTTCCACACACTGTACCAAAGCATTTCAAACAATTTTTACCAGGCTATTACTCCTATGGAGAAGCATATTCTGGCTGCAGAGACTTTACCCATACAGAAAGAGCAGTTTAGGATATGATTAAACACAGGAAGCAATTACTCAATACCCAAGGCAGACTTCAGAGAAAAAAACATCTGGGAGGGAAATTCCAGGTACCAGACAAAATGTGTGGAGACAAAAGTATTTAATTATCATACTGATTTACTATCATCTGCTGGAACATGCTTATGGATAAATGTAAAATAGTGACGGTTAAATGGGATTAAATTGAATCACTTCTCATATTACGGTAGTATTCTTGCTTGCTGATAATCTACCAAGTATTCTGGGTTCATCCCTGTTGTGGTTACAAAATCACTGTCATTTAAGCCTTACTTTGTCACTCTAAATGCAATCCTTTATCAATGCATGAGTTCCACCTTTTGTTTTGGAGGGTGAACCTGGGCAAAGCCAAAACTGGTGCTTGCATTAGGTCCTATTATCAGATAAGAAACACTCGCTATACCTTTTCAAAGATGGAACAGCTTTTCATTGCAAAACATCCAAAGACAGTACATGAAAACATGTTCAAACAGTGTGGTCTGTTTGACAAATATGAATCAGTCCTGCTGCGGTAATTATCAGGAACAACAAACTCCCAGGAGTCCCAGCAGAAAGCAGAACAGATCAACAGGATCCTAAATTAACTCAAATAATCCTTTTTAATCTCAAGTGCTGTTACATAGACCAACAGAAAAAAACAGGATGAAATTGCATCTTTGAACAAAAAAAGGCAGTCGCCACAAAGGCAATGTTCAGCTGGAAATTCCCATCTACCTTGCTTCACACTGACCTCCTTCCTGTGTAGACAAACAGTGGATAGCACTGCTAAAGAGTCTTAGGATACTGATGTGGCCATAGTAGGAAACTTTCTTACAGCTACTGCTTTCAATCTTCTGGCGAAAATGCAGTGTATTCGTCTCTCTGGCCTCTTTCTGTCTTGAATTAAAATGTAAGAGAAGATTCTAAACTAATGTAAAGTTGAATTCCTCAGAGTATCTGGATGTATGCCCAATTTTAAGCCTGTTTTACTATAATAAAAATGAACAACTGGAAGGAGCCAGATTTCATTTACCCATAAAACACTCAAATCACCGTTCTGAAACATTCTTCATAATCACGTATTAATTTTATTCATTTGCCAGTAAGAGACGGTATACTGCAAAACTGCAGAACTGCTGTTGAAGCCCTATTTCCCTGCCTCTCAGCAGATATTTACAATTGCTACTCATCTGGCATTCCACATTCACCTGGCTCTGGTTTCATGTGCCTAAATGAACACTCCAGGAAAGGACTGGCCAATTGTACACATGGAAATAAGATTATCTAGAATGGGTCAGAATTCACAGGAATGAAAAACAAAATGAAACTTTCTAACATTTTCATTAGCCAGGAGCCAAGCCGAGTAGGTCATTTTACACAGTTAAAAGGGAAAGCTGAGAACTGGCTTAATACCACACCTATGCTTTTGTTACATTGCGCTTTATCCAGTGTATTGGCACAGCTGATTTGTGCCCATTAGCTTAGAACATCTTCACTAGACTACTCCAATCCATTTTGCCCTCTTTTCACTTCTCCCAGGGTGGCCGCAGGGGAGACTTTATATGAACTGTCATTCAAGTCAAGCTAAAACATTTTGGGCTAAAAGATGCTCAGGAAAATCTGGGCCTTTGGAAACTACCTTCTATTAAGAACTGACTTTATTTCTATAATCCTTTCTCTGTTGCTCCCCAGTCTATTAATATTTTTATGCTTCTGGGAGTAGAAACTGAAATTCCCCACCCTTGTAGTGAAATTCTTACAATATCTTCAGTTACTTCTAAAGTGAAATGGAAGAAACAGAACAAACTACATATATATACACACATATATATTATACATATGTAATGTATGCAGTTTTTCATAATATGGTGATCCAACAAGGAAACCAAGGAACATAAAACATGAACTGCAACTGAAATACATCAATTGTGCTGCCTCAAGGTGGGAAAACACCAATAAAAGGTCACTCTTCCTAATTCAGCTGGGACACTGCAGGAACAAAGGCAGTATTTCTAGGAAAAACCCCAAACATTTGAGGAAGAGGAAGAAAAACAGAACTTCAGAGCAAGTCCCCCTTTTTTCCTGACCATAAAAGTGCCATTTTTGTTAACCTTACAATGGAAATAGCTCCATAATAGCTATACCACAAAAACTGTCATCACCCTCTGCCTCCTCAGATCTCTCCCTCTGTCATAGCCAAAAGAACAATTGTCTGTGCTGTCCACAGAGTCATTTCTCCTGCTGACAGGAACTGCAGTTTGTGGAGGTGCTTTTGTAACTCTGACACTTGTTCCTTTCCACAAAAGCTCAGCACTGAGATCACCAACTAATTTCACAGTCTCCCCAGAATGCCATCTGAAGGCACCAGCTCTATCCTTATAAGCAATGCAACAATCAAGTTTTCAGAGACTTTCATAACTTCCTAGCAATGCTGTCACTAGGAACATAAATACTTCCATCCGAGCTGGAGATCATGATCTGTCAGCTTACGCTGGACTCTGGCTGAATTCTGCTGAATACGAAATGGCCCTGCAAAATAGTGCAAGACCTGGGAAACGGGAACAGCGACTGAAAACAGTTAAAGCTGAGCCCAGAACGTAGAAATCTCACCAAAACATTTAAAGGTGACATGTAGTTGAAAGTGTATTTTACATTAGAAGGCTTTTCATTTGACAAACCATCACAATTACATGCATAAATACTGGATTTTTACAGTAACCTGAATGTTATCTCACTATTACAGAATAAATGATAAAAAATAGTTTAATTTAGGCTTACACAGAATTGTTTACTCAGGGCTAACAACTTCCTGTTTCCCTTACAGACAAAAACACTTTGGAGATAAAGCAGGCATTGGTATGTATCTAAACCAAACACTTTCTCTCTCGATATAGCACAATGAATGGGTACAGATCAGCAGTAAAAGTAGAGAAGCTTCAGTTGGCTTTATGTTACTTGGCTTGGGTGTGAAACACATATTAGAGGAAGCAGAGCAAAAAACATTGGAAGAAAAAGGAGGATATCAGTGTTAACTGAAGGAGCAGCAGTGAAGAATCATTAGGAATGCCTCCAGAATTTCTTGAACCATGAGGGTGTGATTATGTCAATGTTGCAATTAGTTCGGCAGGATGCTACATGTAAAATACAGAACCGCTACATCACTCCATGAACTTGATTGTAAGGGTTATAAATCTGAGTAACAAAAGTACCCCTACAGACACACACCTCTAACTCCAAAGCCCCATTCGAGGTGGCACCTACTACGACTATCTTCTCCTAAGAAGTATTCTTATAAATCAGCTATCTGGATCAGAAGTCTAAAAGGACATATTTGCAGTGAAACCCTTTCTAGCTTAACGGCATACTGCCTTCTAATGAAGTGTCAGAGACCTGTTCTTCATTAGCAGTACTCTGAAACCAGATTAGTTTCACTGTATAAGCTTGTTTCCCTACCAGATGAAAGTAAGTACAGCTACTATAATTTCATGTTGTTCTTTTTGTCCAGTCCTGTAACAGTTGTTCTGAGTATAACTTTTAAGAACCATCTTCTATTCTAGCTACTTCTTAATTTCCTACTGTTTAAACCTTTTTAATTTCCCTAAAAATAATTGTAAAAATTTAACTGAAATGCTTGGGACCAACAGAGCAATGTTTTTGGAAGAGAGAGGCTCTAACAAACCAACTGTTAATGTTTGCACAATTATCTGAGGTGGACAAGCCTGTATCATTTCTCTGCTTCCCACATTAAACCGAAACAGATGTAGATGGAAGAAAGATAAGTACATGACAGATAAAGACAGGCTCACAGCCAGAGGTAGGTCTGCCAAGAGTGACAAAGGAGGTAGAGGGAAGGATGGAAACTTGCAGGACTGTAGCTGTTTTGGAGAACTTAAGATGTCAGGGAGTCCTGCCTCATTGCTTCTCCCTTATCGGTCCATTCCTGGGTATTAATACACTGCGCTGCTCTGCTGTGCAGAGATGTCCAAATGGGTCGTTAAATGTATTATCTAAGTCACAGCAGAAGTGTAGATGCTTGGTAAGAAGAAACCTTGCTCTGAAAACTTTACATTATGAAAAGACAAGCTAGAAGAAATTACTCGTTGAAGGTTACATTAAGACCTCCAACTTTCCAACTACACCCACTGGCAAGATGGACTTTATGTTCCTGGTCCCACATAACATACTGGAACACCACTGGTCTTAGTAAAAGGGAAGTTTTCTTTCACAGAGGATGGCATATCTGTCTCCTTAAATTATTTCTAGCCTCTCCAGCTCTCCCTTATTCAGATACAGCTTCTCACAGGACTAGGAGCAGCAGGAGAATGAACCAGAATGAAACAGTTCCGTTTGTACCACTATGCCAAACCTTGGCCACCTATTCCATTGAGAAAGGGAATTATGAACAGAATGTGTGAGAATGAATTCTGCAGAAGAAACCAAAAAATTAAGCAACATTAGCCCAGTATGAACAGTTAAGTTGTCCTTTCTCAGTCAGTGAAGGAAAACATTACCAACTCTTAATCATTAATCTAGACAAAACTCAGCTACTAACTACTGAAAACTTTTACTAACTTGAAGGGCAGATTTAGTAAGCAGTGGAAATGCTGGCTAGCAGAAAGGATATCTACCCAGCCCTGAAAAAAGCACCCCCAGTAAGATGCAGCCATTAAAAGCTCTCTCATGTAACCCGGATTATCATTCCTCTCCTCTACCAACTAGGAAGTCTGCTGTTACACTTTAAAAATTCCTTTTTAAACACCAGAAAAGGAATTGCACAACATAGAGGGACAGAACATCTAAAATTATAAAGCCAGCAGGAATCAGAAACATTCAGAATTCCTAAAACGGGTATCATGTATTCAGAGTGGTAAAACACAAAACATAACTTGGAAAAAATGACAAAACTGAGTAAAAACCAAAACTGTTACTTCTTTATTTCACCAGTTAACAGAATGATTTTGCTAATATATCTCAAAGCAACATCTGAACAGAAGTAGAAATAGTCAAAGGCTCTTGATTCTTTCTTACAGAAGGAAAAAATATTAACTGTGAGTATGCCATAGGAAATTGTTTAATTGTACTTTATTTATTGACTCTAATCAGCTATTACACACCACCTTGTTAACCAGACAATGATTTAATGGCTTTACTCAACTGTAATTATAGGACAGAGATTAACAAAACTGCACTTAACACAGGTAGCTCCTTATTTAAATTGGTTTCACATGCCATTAAAGCTACTCAGCTTTTTGGCAAACTGCAGCTTTATAGACTGGTGTATTATTTGCAATTATTGCAAACTGCTATGAGCAATGATTGCAGTATCTCTGGAACACATCTGTTACTGACAATATTTATACGTGACAATTTCATGGCTGACAATTCTGTACTTGTTACTGAAGTATCATTAGCTGTTAAATGACTGAGGAAAGTCTTCTACATTTAAATTTGGAAATACAATAGCACTTTACCTGATAAAAGTGTTCATCTGTATTTTCTATCATAATGGGCCAGCTCATGTGCCTTAAGGGATCTAAAGCAGCAGTTGATTCTCAGTCTGGATCAGGGAATTATTCATGTAATAAAGTACAATACAGACACTTACTACCAGGCATTCACGTGGCTGAAATAGTTGAAAGCCTGTGGCCAACACATGCAACGCATGCTAATGTCACTGACACAAACCTGTTTGTGAGGAAAGGTTCTCCTTTACCTACCACAATAATTGGAAACAAGGGGAGACAATAAATATCTCACTTCCATCTCACACACACGTTTCAGCTGCCCGTGCTATAGTATGTATGTGCCGTGCACATACGTCCATACCCAACAGATGTTGGCTTTGGTAAGAAGAGTGCAGTTTCTCTATGCTGACTTCAGGGGATAGCACATCAGAGAAGGGAGACATTTGCAGTCTCTAGGAATGTTGATGTAATCCCTGTTTGTGCCACGTCCATTGTAGCAGATAAATGTACAGCCTCACAGGCTAAAGCAGCAGGCGTGGAGTGCACTGTGGTGTGGAGATAAGAGCTGAAGAAAGAGAAAAAATTCCAGTTAAAAAAAAAATACTTAAAAATCATTCAAGAATCATGCATGTACCTGACAGAGAACTTGCATCACTCATATTGATGGGATAAATGACAGTTTCTGAAGCTTTTAGAACACTAAGGTGCTGGTATAAATTCTGAACATTACAGCCAGCACAAGATGGGTAGGAAGAATTGCCATGGGGTCTGAGGACTACCTGACCTATGTTAACCTTGGCATCGACAATGCTCATGCTGAATGCAAATTTACAGAAAACTGAAATTTTGGCATTGTCCTTATGCATCTGAATGGGCATCACATACAAAAGGAAGCAAAGGATTAGAAGGAATGAAGCTAGGCAACTGTGTGACAAGGCACCTTAATAACAACTATGGGCTAATGTATTCTTTAATTGAAAAAAATTAATAATATCTAAGAACATTAGCAGTCAGGCTGTGTGCTTTGTGAATTCAGTGTCAGACTTTTACTCACTGAGGAACAGCTAAAACTGCTGCCATCAATCACACTAGTGGGAATTCAGTCTGTCCCACTGCAGTAACATAATCCCTGAGGCAGCAGACATGTGGCAAGCTGGTGAGCACTTGAATACAGTGGCTCTTTGTGACAGCAGCTGCAGAACAGGAAAGCTTACAGTGACTCCAAGAAATAATCTAAGACCATTCACCTGACACCATGGCAAGATCAGCTGTAGCTATGTCATTCCTGACAAATGTTTGTTTAACCTGCTCTCGCAGGCCACCCAGAAGCCATGGTTTCACAGCATTCGCAGAAATCGGTTCTCATGCCTCCCTCTCCTAATGTTCAGAAGCACATGGATATACTGCCCATGGGTGGTACATGTACCATGGGCACTACAGACAGGAGGAAATTGGTCTTTCTATAATGGCTTTTTATATATTTGTATATCATGTTCTTGGCAGTCTCTTCTCTGACAGGCTAAGCAACCTACTGGTAGATGACCCTACTTGCAGTCAGATCAGATAGATCTCATGTCTCTTTTGTCGAGTTCCTCTGTCTCTTTCTCCTGATGGGCCACACCTTTCTTGGAGTACAGTGCCTAGAACATGACCATGACTTTACAACTGAACTGAGCAGAAGGCTGACTTCACATGTTTTTTCAAATTACACGTTTACTCAGAAATGCACTAAACTGATGCTTATTTAAAACTAAAGGAGCATTTGTTATTTCTCAACATTACAGTTACTTCTTGTGAGCACCGTGAAAGGTCTTATACAAATGACATCTGGGTTTTCCCTCCTTTGCTTCCTACTGGGATGGGGCAGCTTTGATTTCTCTTAAAGATTCTGTCTGATGTTCTCTAAAACAGAATGAACTCAAAAATTTCTCTGTGCATGGGATCAAGGGCCTAAAAGATACTTGTTGAATTATTAAGTCTTGGCCCCAAACATTACATCACATTACAGCATGACCCCCATCAAATGTACTTATTGTACTCAGCTCCCTAAGGATGTTACCTGGGTTTTTTTTGCTCTCATTCCTTTTAAAAGAAGACTGAAATGGAAGTTCAGGACCTAATCTCTACACTCATTCACAACTGTTCATACTCATACATGATTCTTCCAGTACTGTCTATTATATTAAATAGCTTTCCTATCACTGTGATGCTAATTGATTTGACATAGTTTTAAAAAGTAGTCATATCCCTCTGCCATTTTTTTGCCAGAGAAACAGAAATAACTGAGGAGCCTTTCACACCGTGACAGCCCAGGGATGCCCTTCCTCCTGCAATAAGTCCTCCGCCAGGAGTGCTAGTTTAGACACCAAGGCAGTTATAGCCCCTTCTCCCTCAATGTCAAAGCTGACTGACAGTGTTTTTCAAAAAAACCCGAAACAATCAAGACTGAAAGCTCAGGTTTACCACTGCATCCTATTGCCAAGGTAATCCTTAGATGCCTTTCTTTAATTACTTAAAGAAAAGTATGGAACCTTTATTTTGGAATTTAGATTGTAAGAACTGATTTGAAATTTAGACAACAACAAATAATCCAAATCATCCTGCTTTCTCCAGACCTGTGTAAATCTAGCTCCTTCTATTTCTGAATGCCAAATAAGCAGCTTTAACCAACCAATGGTCTACATTTCACAGACCCCAAGCTGGAGGCTCCTGACCTTTCGAGGCACCTAAGTCAGAACACTGTTCTTAGAGATAAATGTATGAAAACAATAGCAAAGACATGTTTTTTAGTCAAGAGGCTTCACAAATGCATAGACATTCACAATTACTTAAAGGCACATATTTGTTTTAAATCTGAAAGAAGACAGTTATAAAGTTACTGTCCCTGCATAAAGGATCATGAAACAGAAAGAAATCAATCTCTTAAAAATTTCTAGCACATTTTTATTTTGGCCTTTAGCTAAAGATCAACACTGCCAGAAAACAATCCATTTAGGCCTTTTGAATGAAGTTGGGAAAACTAAAAATTGGCTTCTTATATTAGAAAAGTACATCAATATTTCTGTCAGTACGACTTCACTTTTAGAGTAGCACAGCATATAAACTTAATTTATTTAGTTAACATTAAATCAAAACACCTCTGAACTAAATTCCTGGTGCTACTCACTGTCTGAATCCTTCCCATATTAAGATGAGCCCCACACTCTTCAGATGTTTTGCCAGTGATCATAAAGATATAGAGGGCATCAGTTCAAGCAACTGGCAGCACTAGTGGCTGCTGAAGGAACTCTCAATAATAGTTTCTAACAACTCAAAAGGCCTAAACCAAGCAGGTGGGCAAGGAAAACTATCTGTAAAGAAAGCCTTGTGCAGGAAGACTACAAAACTGAAGTTATTAACAATACATACCGTGCCGCTGAGAATGACAGGAACAGTATAAGGCAGACAGCAGCAACTGACGCTAATCCAACAGCAGTCATGTATTGCAGAGAGGGTGATAAATCTGAAAGAAAATACCAAACAATTCAAACAAACAAATAATAAATAGTGTAGCTTCAGTCTGGTGACTGACCGACTGAGTCTGCTCAAAGCTGAAGAACTGTAATGCTCAATCAAGTAGTGATGAAGCTGACTATCTAATAGTTATGGTCCAGTTGATGAAGTAAGATTAAATGGTATATTTCTCAAAAGTGATTACAATTCTCCATCCCTCAGTTTCTGGCCTTCTTCTCTTTTTTTTTAAACTCAGATATTAAATGTCAACATACTCCCCTTTCATCACTGCCAATTTCAGTCTAAGTCATATGCCAAGGTGGTATCTGGTGCCAGAATACCCCAATGCTTTATTAAATGGCTCAGTCCATCTCCTTCAAAATTTTTTACAATCTGGGCATGATTTCTCTTTCTCTTTCCCTTTTTTTTTTTTTTAATTCCAAATGACAGAATAGAAATAAACCTGGCAATGACAGCCTCACCCAAGCCCACAATACCTGAAGCCATGCAGAGACAGAACAGAAGGCTTACACTGATTTGCTGTCAAAACCAGAATTACTAAGAACCACTGGTGAAGGTAACCTGAGAAAATAGAAACTCAGACCCTTCCAGCCACCTCGATCTCATTTTCAGTGTTTGTCAGAGGTTATGTATTCTTACTGGATTTCCCACAGACATCTAGGATGCTAGATCTTATTCCTGCAAGACTCCACAACTCTACTTCCTGTGAAATCTTGCAAGCATGAATATTTGATGTTATAGCAAAAATTTGAGTCTTGCAAAAATGGCACTTATTCAGTGAAATTACTGCATGTGTCCAGTGAGAACCCAAGTGCCTGAACATCAGAAAAGCAACTTCTGTTACTTAAACAGAACTCTTTTTCGGCTCATCTGAATCTATAGACACAAATCTGGTTGGGCATTCACCTGAAATACCCTCAACAATTGATCTGAAGCACAAAAAGTCATACAGAGCCATAAGGAGAACACGGCCAGTTTACCACCTTTGCCTAACACTGCTCAGCAAAGCAAGGCTTGTTTCTTGAGCAGCACTTCTCACCTGTAAACTTAATGCAAGTCTGGCAAAAAAAAGAATTTCAGCCAGGGGCCCTACAAGGAAAATCTGTTCAACCTACAAGCCTGTTCAGTTTTGGTAAAAGCTGTACCTGCCCTTGTATCACTGTAACACCGGATTCCATAAGCAAGTTATACATCTCTAGAGCAGATGTCAGGCCTCCACAAAAATGACAGAACTATATTCTACAATGTGCATGGAAGACAACTGGTGAAAAATCCTCAAAATTCATTTTACTTATTTGTGACAGAAGGAAGCATGTTTTTAACAGGTTTCTGCCACTTCTTATGACAATGATTTATACAATATGTAGTGTTGTCTAGATGACATCTGAAATTTGCCCATTTGCTTTAGATTTAGAGATTTGCCTTCCAGACAAGATGAATTAAGAAATACTCCTCAAAGGATTCAGAGAGCCAAAAATACTCAGCTCCTCCAGCTGCAGAAGCGCATTAGGCCGAGGACACCATTTGGCTAGAAGTCCATTCAAGTACAGAGGCAAATGGATTTATAACAGAAAGTCGAAGGCCTGACCTGTCCTACTCCCATCTTTCAATGTCCATTCTTTTCATGCCAAAACCAAAATCCACCTATAGGTAAGACAGCCTCTGACGATGAGCTGAAAAATGACCAGAAGAGGACTTTCTGTCTTTCCAGAGTTATTTTACAGCTCTTGTCTATGCACCTCTAACAATAGAGCCTTCAAACCTAGGGAATCTTTGATTTTAGCCAAGTCTCTACAACCCCAAACTGCCTAAATTATAGACTAAAGTGTGGAGGTCAATGAACTAGGTTACGAGAATAAACAACAAAAGGCAGCCTAGAAATAAACACAGTTGTCACCAGAATAAGAGTAACAGTGATAGTCAGGTGTGGGTTTTGTGAACAGAGGAGGAGATGCACCTCAAGCACTCCATGCACCACATCATTCATCGTAATTCCAAAGTAGTGTCTTACTCTCCAGTGTCAGTGCATTTCCTCTCTCCAATTCATGAATCTTTCAACTCAAAAGTAGAATTTAGAGTTTGTGGGGGACTCTGGTGATGTCACTTGCTTTGTCAGAAGAGGTGAATATTTGATTTCTGCTGAAACATGATGAAATGGGTGAAAAGAGTACTTTCTGCAAAGGTGGAAAGAAGGGAAACTTGATCTCTAGTGGATTCCAAACTCCACTGGGGTAAACTCATTCACTGGAAGCATTTTAGTTAAAAAAAAAAAAAAAAAAGAAGGATAAAACCATGCTGAGAAACTCACTGACTTTTAAAGTTATGCCATTATACATTTTCAAAACTGTACTTACAGGTACAAAATATTTTAATTTTTGCATGGTGTCTTTTATTTTCCCAAGTTCATAAAAGGATTTAATTCTCTAAGGACTACTTGAATATACCATAACAAATAATGTGGCTTCTAAACCCTAGCCTTTATTTTTCAATAAAAATGTTTAAGCCAATGTAGAACTATCTTCAAACAGCTTCACATCTGTACTTCAAATCCTTTGTGCATAAAAATTGCTGAAAGATTTGGATGTGATGCACAGAAAGAGAAACCAGAGAATCCACTTTAGAATAGATTACTGAATCCATCAGAATGGCAAATGGAAGTGCAAGGCAAATTTTCTGCCTCTAACTTTCCCAGTCCTCCAAGTCAATTGACCATTAAGGGCAAATGAAGAAACAGCGATAGCAATTACTAGTTTATTCTGCCAAGCAAAGTCATGACAACTTCTGTTTTCTCATAGATGGAAAAATTGACTTACTTCTAATTTGTGCCCAGACACAACAGGATTGTGTTCTCACCTGAAAATGAAAACATATAAATCATTGTTTCTCATGAGAAAAATTTATTATTACTAACACCCTCTGCAAGAGCAGCCCTCCACAACGTACTGTATTTTATTACTATTGGGAATGGAGTTTGTTACTCCTCTGGTAGGAATCTCTAGCTTGTCTGAAAAGATTAGAAAGATAAGATTAGAGACAGAATTTTGATGAAAGATTGGCTTTAGTCTTTTAGATCATCACTCTTCCTTTCTTTCTACTACCTAGGCACACAAGTAACATGGAACGGTCTTTGAAGTTGCTTGGTGAGAATTTAGAATTTATGAAACGCTAAGGTAAAGCTGAATATTCTGTATTAAGTCTATATCCATGTAGAATATATATGTTAAAATATGGTATTTAATGGAATGTTTTTAAAATACTAGATACAGGGTTTCTTTCAGTTATGATAACTTGTTCGGTAATTTATTTTTTTTAATATAATATTTATAGTAGTTAATGTTCACAGTAGTTGAATAAATGTTTATCAGGGGTCTGCTTTTGCAGATTCATTCAACAAGTTTGGTTTTTTTTACAGTAAGCTTTGGTCCCTGTAGAGATGTTTTTCCCCAGCACTTCCCACTCAGATACACACACAACAAGTTCAAAGTAGAACAAGTTCTATACAACAGGTTAGTGCTATTGTCTATTGTATAATTACCGTGAAGTCTATTTTGTAGTACTTCTATATTTACTTTTCTGTTAAATTTCACAGAATTACATACATGTGTACTTTACATGTTTTGACAAAATGTGTATTATGTTGCTCTAGGTAACAGAATGTTTCTATGGAATTGAAGGCTACATTTTAAAGCAATTGCACAAAAGGACAAGGGCACATTTGTATGCTTAATCTTACTTTTGAGTGTCTACATGGTGAATTATGGAATTTCAGTCTTTCTGAAACTCCTTTTTATAAGGAATTTTCTGGTTATTTAAGAATACAAAACACTGACAAAGAGAATCCTCTTAGGAGGGGGAGAATAAAGAACAAGAGAAGGATAGTGAGGGTGGTGAGGTGGATTGTGAACTGGTTGAAAGGAAGAAGTCAGAGAGTTGTAGTCAATGGGACAGAATCTAGTTGGAGGTCTGTGACTAGTGGAGTCCCTCAGGGGTCGGTACTGGGACCCGTACTATTCAGTATTTTCATCAACGACCTGGATGGGGGAACAGAATGTATCCTCAGCAAGTTTGCTGATGACACAAAGCTGGGAGGAGTGGCTGACACACCAGAGGGTTGTGCTGCCATTCAGTGAGACCTGGATAGGCTGAAGAGTTGGGTGGGGAAAAACTTAATGAAATACAACAGGGGCAAGTGTGGAGCACTGCATTTGGGAAAGAACACCCCCATGGATCAG
>VZRW01009270.1:8725-42747 GCA_013398125.1 Aegotheles bennettii | reverse complement strand
TTCAAAATCTGACTGGATGCATTCCTGTGTGACCTGCTCTAGGTGCTCCTTCTCTGTCAGGGGGGTTGGACTAGATGACCTTTCAAGGTCCCTTACAACCCATAACATTCTGTGATTCTGTGACGCCAGATTCTGGAGGCATTGGTGTGAGTGCCATCACCTTAAAATAGCTATCTCTGTGACATGGTCTAAATTTCAGAGCTCCCAGAAATCTCAGCAGCAAAGTTCACTTATATGCATGTTATACTAATCAAATTATAAATCCCTTCCTCTGATGAATTAGCACCTTTCCAGGAAGTTATCAGTGAAACTAGTCCTCTAAATACTCGAGTACCCATAGATCTCAAAGTACATATTTCACTCTGGATATTCACAGGTAGCTAAGCTGGAGATAGAAACCCTTCCACAGCTGCAGGCTAATTTTAACAACAGGGATCATTTTGAATCCAATTTTCCAAAGATCTCATAGCCTTTTTCCTGAAAGGAAAAAGGTGTGTCTTCTCCACCTTTCACAGTCCTGCTCCTACTTCTGTTACATGCTTAACTTTTCATCAAAAAGAGCCAATGCTGACACGGAATAAAAGCTATGCTAGAGAAATTAATTCTTGAATGAATTTAAACTCCAAACACCTTTTTTAGTTCTTGCCTTTCACTACAAGCCTTGGCTCTCTGTTCATGATGGAATCCATAAAATAATCACTGGGGATTAAAGTAAGTACCAGATGGGTTTGAGTTATTTAATTAGCAGGATCTCTCATGGAGAAGGACACTTCCAAGGGTGTACAATTTGTTCCACTTAAGTAAGGCTTTCATGACAATGTCAGTAAATTCTCATTTGTCCCCACATCCTCCCTTGGTCTCCATCGTCCCTATATTCCAACTGCCAAATCCATTAATAGGAAAAAACATTCATTTCCATTATCTCCAACTTCCTGACTGCTTTCCTTATACATCCCTGCCAATCCCCTCAGATCACCTGACCAGCCTCTTAACACATCTGAATGTCCTGCACAAATTAAAAAGTGTTTTAAATCCTCCACTTAGAAAGATAAACAGAAAGTAAAAACCGCACAGCAGATACCTTTCTCAGCACCTCCCAATCTGAGTGAGCGATAAATGAACATGGACTCAACAAAATGGAACAGCTTACTTGTCTTAACTGTGTCCGCACAATTCTATCTGAACTGATTTTCACACCCTTACCACAGAGAAAATATGTCAGGTATACTGAGGAATCATAATTGCAAAAAAAGTCACAACCAAGCCATGATTTTGCGACATGTATGATACAAATTAAACTATCCTCAGCATAAACGGGTGGAGCCAGAAGGGACTCTGGAGGATGCCAGAACATAAAAGTACAAAAATGAAAACATTAGCAAGGAGTCTACGACATCTATTTCTAACGTGTCTGTATTTAAATGGAAATGTGTTCATAAACAACATACACTACAGAAATGCTGATTTCACATGTATTAATAATTGAGGGCAAATTAAAGAATAGATTCAATTTAAAAATTTAATTTAAAAAATATTTTTAAATACTAACTCTTGAATCCAAATTCAGTTACTTAAGTAATCAGGATTTCAGAAATTCTCAAAACCCAACAACCCTCAATTTATAATTCTGAATTTCCTTATTGTCTTGATACCATCAATTGTACAAAATACAAGGGCATGAGAATTGAAGGTAAACCAGTACTTCTGAGTCACAGGTCTAAGTTCCATTTCAAAGAAGCAGAGTTGAGAACCAAAGCTGTTCAGTATTTGCAATCCTAATAATGATTTATAAATGTTGTATGTAACTTCGTGTACTTCTTCAAGTGACAAAAGTCATACAGAAAAGCGTATAGATAAGTTCTAAATGGAAAGAAGTGAAGATTGACTACTACAAATAATACAAAAAATATTCCATTAAATCAGTAGTCTGGAAAATACACCTAGCAATGCTAGAGATAAAACATCAGGAAATAATCTGTATGAAAGAGAAAGTATAATGAAACTTAGAAACTTGGAAGCAGTTTAACAAATGGCTGGCAGAGATACATAAGCAATCTGCAATGTTCTATGCAAGAAAAGCCTCAACATAAATAACAGGAGGAAATGTTCCCCAGTATCAAAAAATATTGAAGGGAAAGAGCTAGGGAAACCCATGCATAAAACCCAAGGATACATAAACTGAGTTCAAGGATGTGTTTAGGAGTGTTTAAAGAGGCTAAAACTTGTATACATTTGACTTGTTAACAATCCTGCTCCACAGGGTAAATTTTTCTAAAAAAATAATTTAATTGTCCAAATTCCAGGATATTTTGGGCTCTTAACATTATGTATGAACTAAATGCCTTCAAATGTCATTTCCCTATTTATTCCCTCACACAATTAATTACAAATTTATGACATACAACAGACTTGTATCAGGATCAGAAATCACTCTGCTTGTGCTTTTGTTGAAGTAGACACCACACAAAACATACACTGCACACATTAGCAGATACTACTAACAGCTATTACATGTACTTGTTTCATTTCACTCACTTTGAAACGAGGCAGTTACATTTCTTCATAGAAGCTGTTTTAACTTACTAAGATTTGGATGCAGGATTCCACAACTGTAGAGAATCATTTACCAGTGATTCACAGATCCGTTTTTGTGTGCCTCCTTGCTTCATGCTGTACACACAAAGCCCTAAAACTATTTTAATTTTTTAGCTGGTACAGTGACACACTGTTTAGGTGTTTTTTTCTTTATTAGGGATTGTTTTGTTCTGTTTTCATATTTGACATTCAGGAACTGTATGCACACACATGAGAAGTCTATCACCTGGCCCATATGAGAAAAACTGCATACTTCTGAGACTTACATTATGAAAAAATTACAAGCTGTTGACCCCCGAGATAGTAACAACTCAAAAACTCAAAAACATAATGACATCATGCGAGGCAAGACACTGGAGCATTAAACAGAAACTTTTTGTTTCTAATTAAAATACGTATTTACTTTAAAATTACAAAAAATTAATGCTAGTAATATACTTTTTTCCACAAAGCTTTCTTGAGGGAGTTGGAGTAACATTCACTACTGCATGGACAGTAACACACATAATAAAATATTTCTCCTTGTCATCTGAAGAACTGGAATTTTGCTATAAAACATTCAATTAAAAATTAAAATGGTTGAATTTTTCATTGCTGAGAAGTAATTTTCAGATTCTCATACTAATCTCTCTCATTAAATTCTGGCCCAATAAAGACACCCTCAGTTACTGAGGGCAGCGATGACTCTTCATTTTTAGTTTTTTCCATTGTTTGTCTTTTGGCATTCAGAGTTGCTCCAACATTACAATGACATAAATATCTGTAAGTAATTACAAAAGTTATTTAAAGAGCTTCAGGTTTAATCTGTCAACTAAGAGAATCTTGCAACATCATAAAGATTTTAAGACAAAGCTAACATTTTGCTCTTGTTTTTCCTCAGCAACATTTTAACAGGTGTAAAGAAAAGGTTTTAAAACATCCATTACCTTATTCCACTCACTTATTATTCTCAAAAAAACAGAGTACTCTTCTCCCAGCTTTAAAGGAGCATTGTAAAACTTCCCGTAGTAATGTCTGTCTCCAAGAGCAATTGACATGTTATCAGCCACATCTTTCGCTTGAAATTCAGCTGCCACATATCCTTTAACATCAGTGGTGTTATTAAAGAAAGTTGCAGCAGCAAAGGAGTCACAAATAAAAGTGTTTTGCAAACTCAGAGGAAGCACAATCACTTGATAAAGACTGGAGTGAAAGAAAAAAAGCAAACATTAGCCCTCACTTCAATGTACTAAGCATCAGACATTCATTAATTCACATTATCTTATCTATTTGTAGACTCATAACTCCTTTTTATTACCAATGTCCAACACGAATGCTTCTTGTACTAAAATATTTCTCTGTGTGTGTGCATGTGTTCCATTGTGTTTTGAACCAAAAGCACTGCAGGCACAGCCGAGAGCTGGTTCTCCTCATCACATACAAATTAACCTTACACATTCATTCATGTTCAGAAGAGCATCAAACTGAGTTATTGCAGGCTATCTCTTGCCCCTCCCATCTAACACTTAAGTTCACGTATAAAACAGTACATCATTGGCCTCTAAAAACGATTCACAATTGCACAGAAATAAGACTTTTCTGTTTAAAGGAGAGGACAGACACCATCTGTAAAAAAATTAATCAAATCTGTCTTCAGACTTCTCAAAACAATGTTTAGTTGATAGTACCCAACCCCCAACCATATTAGGGCTATTACACTAGTCATTTTCCAAAGCATTACTAGCTTTCAAATATTTTCTGTGTTAGTGTAATGTAAGTTACAATTACCTTTGCCTTCTAACACAAGCAGCACTTAGTAATGTGCAAATCCTTTTTCTCTAGAAATATATTCTGGTAGTAATGAAGTAATATGAAAACACTACTTCAGAATATGTATAAATACAGACATTGTTCACCATTTCCTCTGGCTCCTAGGAAAAAAATTATGTACTGGCTGCTTGAGTTTGTTGGAAAAGAAAAATCACACGGGTAGAGCTGTGTCAATAAAACATCAATAAAAATCTGCTGTGACTCCACTGTGAATAAAGGAAAAAACCCACAAAACCAACAGTGAGAACTCAGCTTTATCAAAACCAGAATTTTCTTCCAGAAAGCAGGGAAGAGTCTGAAGCCAAGTATTACTCTGCTAAGGGAGTTAAGTTTTCTCCCACTGCTAACAAAAATAATCTACCCATCAGAAAACGTTCCAATATCTAAGTAATATAAATCTGCAAAATGTTTTTTGAAAGGGTGAAGAGTGCACAGAGACAAACCTGATTGGTCCGTTTCGATCTTCTGCTTTCCGGAGTCTGAGCAAGGGTGCAGAACCTTTTACTGCAACAAATTCTACATCTGGGAAAAGGGGATCTAAAAAGTAAGCAAATACCAGTGCTTCAGAGAGGTTTTAGAAATATTTCAGGCATGAGGGTTCCTAGCTATTTTTTCCCCGAAACTTCCTCTGTTAACAGAGCCTTAACAAACCTCTGATGGCTAAAGTCTGCAGGCAACATAAATAGTCTGGTCAAGAAAAACATAGAGCAAATATGAGCATGACGGCATGACAGCCCAACTCAAACCACTGTATTGAAGTGTCTCTGCTGGCTGGGAAAAACAGAGATGCCCAGAAATGACGGTACACTACAGAGAAATGAGAAAGTAAAGATTTATTGGAAGAAGTAGTATTATTTATTAGACTAACTGAAATGGTCAAGAAGAAAAAGATGAACTTCTGCGCACACAGCCCACTACAAGAAATAAAATGGTACGAACAAAGGAGAATCTATTAGCACCAAAAGCACTTTCAAGAAGGCAACTTCCTTACTCTGCTCATAGGCAACTGCTCATACTCAGCTAGCAATATCCACTCCCTTAAATTGGATTTCAATACTGGTACAGAGCTCTAATTTGTTTTAGTGGGAATTTGCATCAAAGCCAAAACTGAACAAACACTTCTGCCTCTTAATTTCAATGGCAATGATGACAGCTGCACACTGACAGAGATTGGTGATATGGTAATTCCAATTATCTCAGCCTGCAAGCAAAAAGCTTCAGTGTGCACAATGGAGGGGACAGTGTGAAGCACAGATAATATCTACCCCAGAAGCCTGAAAGAACTAGCACAGATATTTACAGATATGGGTAGGCTGTTTGAAAACTAGTTTATCAAGCTGCTGATGTGATACCTGACTAAAGAGTAACAAATGCAGTGCTCGGTTTTCTGTATATAAGACTTCAGAGCACCGGTAGAAAGAATAATCAATGTCATGGAGACAAAAAAAATAAAACCAATGCAATTTGCCAAAGCCAAATCACATCAGGCAAAATCTTGCTGAGATACATGGATATTTCAATCAGCTGGAACATGGATAGCTGCACACGTGTTGAAATGCAGAAAATAATTAGTTCAACAATAGAAAATGAGGCTTGGTAGAAAAGTGTGAAGTGGGTAAATAATTGGTAAATAGGGAGCTAGTAAAACACAGCATGTTGGAAACAGAGATACTGGGTTGCAGGAAGGTTATTAGAGGAGTTCCTCCAAGACCAAAGTAAGTAAGCACTAAGTCTGGCATTCCATTAACAATCATGGTGGAAAATCTAGGTGCATTCAGATCACTTTTGCTGCTCAAACAATGCTAGACAGTATAAAACAAAAGCAGTATGTAGGCATCACGCAAGAACAACTGAATCACTGTTACTATCCCACTCTACATACAGATATGAACAAACCCTGTTAAATGGAATTATTTGTACCTTATTAAAAACATGTGCTTGGTGCCAGCATAGCCCTCTTCATGGCTTGCCTTCACAATTTTGTGCTACTGATAAAGCTTTAAAATGGAATTGAAACACGAAGTTCAGAAAGAGATGGCAACTCTTTCCCAGTTCGGAGAAGTGAAATCTAAGATTTCTCTCAACACCAGGTTCTAACTGAAACAACCCTTTACTGAAATAACACCATTTGCATGATCGCCACGTCCTGCAAAGAAGCATTTTTTTAAAAAATTGTTATTTGAAGGTTTTACATCCAAAAAGTTTTTTACTGAATTTTAAAACAAGGAAGTCAAAATACTGCTGTAAATTTTTTTTAAAAAAGGTAGAAATATTGATACAACAGAACAGTTTTTTTACCATTTGTATTACTGTCTGAAGAGCAGTTAAGTTCTCTGTACATATTGCAGCATAATTGCTTTAACAAAGAGTGAGAACTTGAAGAAAGACATTACTTAAAGAAGGGAGATAAGGAAGAAGGTTGAACAAATCAAGAACACACCTACAGAAAAAGGTAATTTAAATCTTCTTCAAAGATTATAAAAATGGAACTACTAGCAGGGTCTATGTGTGATCTTTTAATGTATAAATTCATAGCTGAAAAGAGCTTTCTCCCCACTGAAGCCTATTCTTGTATTGGCTTTTTTCATTTTGCATTTCATTCATTTCACTTAATGCTAATTACAGTAACAAGCTGAGGACAACATAAAGGCTGAGGTAGATACATCACTATAAATTTGTAAACGACTACCTGAAGCAATACTCAAGAACCTGCAGTTCACACTGGGGGTCCCCAGTTAGATGGAAAAGACTAAAAAGGCAAATTATTTTGTTCAGCATTTAAAGCACTGGCTATAAAGCACAGACTGTGCCACCAATATCAAGTGCTTTGTAAATAAAAGGATAGAGGTGATCAGAATGATCATGACTTCACAAGTATTTCTGAAAAAAATCTTACCATGAAGCAGGTCAGAAAAAACCCCAGAGATGTGGAGTCTATATGAACTTAAATATTATGCATTGGAATAATCCCGGCATAAAAATATGAAGTGCATGCAGGAACAAACGTATGAAAATGTTTATAGGATTGGTAGCTAGTTTAGGATTGGTAGCTAATTTTCTTCCTAAATTTTAAAAAACCCCATAACCATTCTCAGGCTTTAATCATTCCTCTTTCCCCATTACATAAACCAGAAACTCCCTTCTTTACAATACTAATGCTCTGAAGCTGCACACTATAATGAACTGTCTCTCTGGAGGTACACTATGTGCCATCAGAGTAAGAGCTGTCAAATCACGACATCTCCAACAGCCTTTCACCTCCTCACTACAAAGTAGATTTGTTTTTTTCCCCTCCTTTTCCAGACCTAAAGAAGTCCCTTTATGAAAGAATGAATGTAAACCTTTTCCATCATACAACAGAGCCACATCCATCATGAAGAATCTATCCCAAAGCAAAGTTTGCAAACAGACTGAAATTTCAATAGTATTTTAATGCAGCCAACTGAAGAAGATTCTATTACTTAGGATATTAGAAGTGAAAGCAAAAGCATTATCTCTTTCTCTACTCTGTTTTTTCAAACACTTGAAGGTGGTTACAAAACTCAGTCTTCTTAGATTCATATGTGAAAACAGATAACGAAATTAAGAACAATGCCTTGTCTGAGCATGCCTTCATATATGATCTTCAAAAAGGAAAAGAAACAGAAGCCACATGTAAGCAGCATAATCCCATCAGAAATAATCAATGAGAAAGTACACTCACAAGACACTCCTCTCCTTACATGGAAACAGACACAAACTCCCTTCTTGCTTAAAAGACAGCCTACCATCTCCTACAACTACAATATAATCACTGCCTAATTGTTTTTCACAGTTGACTCAATTTCCTATCTCAAGCAGACAGGTGCTGAGAGCTTGTCTAAAATTAGCTAAGATGACATAAAAGATTGTGCAAGCTTCCTGTTACTGGAAGTATGAAAGGAGCAGAATGATCCATGAACCACTTGCAAGACTATATTTACCATCTACAAGATGATGGGGAAAATCAACTTCGTGCTCAGCACAGAACTATTTTAAAGGATGCTGCTTGCCAGGGACAAGAGCAGGCTTTTAAGTCCTAAATTCTTGTGTTTTTTCTTTAGAAGTACTATGGATATAATACATCCTCATTCAGGGGAGATATAGATATAGATATTCAGGATACAGAAGTATCTTTCTTAACATGCATTGACAAATCTTCCTTTATGAAGAGAGATCCAATTGCTAAGCATTTACATGCTTACTGTGTTCTGCAACAGTCTTCAATAATTTACACAGATGACTATCCTTGTCAGGAAATTAAGTCTGTTAGGCAGCACTCATCCAATTGTACGGGACGTGTCTCTTCACAGTAGCTGAAACTCCACAGCTGAGATTTCCCGAACTCTCAAAATCCAGGAGGTGTGTGGAAGTCAAGGAGATACAACATATGGATTTGCCCAAAGCTGGGGAAACAGACCAGCTGACTGTGCGTTTGTTAAAGGATGCCATGTTAAACCTCAGACAACAAACAAGCCTGCCTCCAGTACCTTAACAGTAAAACACTTTTGTAAGTCTCAGCTTCCTTAGAGCCTCTATGCTTAAGCTGTATCTTGCATTTATACAGTACCATTTAGCCAGAAAACTACCAGAGCCAAAAAAACACTTCTCAGATTTAAGCCAGCAAATAAATTGAGATCATTACACCCACTATGGAAACACAACCGTCTGGTTTAAGAACATACATGATTACAAAATAACCGGAGAAAAGAAGACACAGACTACACACCTACACTAAAATTATAAATAGTTTTTATATAAATTAAGTTGCTTGTACAGGTAATGCAATTCCTGAAACATAAGGCACAGAGGTCAAAGGGACACTGTCAGAATTATTTTAACTGTATGCTTTTCATCTTAGATAAGCTGAAATAGCAACAAATTTAACATCTTATTTAAATTCTCATTACTGGGTGAGCTTTGCAGCATGATCACTGTTGGTTTTTCTAATTTTCACTCAATTTCAAACTGCAAAAGACATACTTTTATTTTCGGCTTCCATTAAAATAAGCACAAAATGGAGTGTTTGCATGGCAAGTTTTGGATGAAGATTCCTAATGACAGAGGAACACTTACCTTTTATTGCTCATTGAGAAAAGTAGCTACCAGATACAAAATGGTGTATGTAGCAGTATCTTCTTTCAAAATGGAAATGACCTAACTTTTACTCGAAGACCTTTTCTGGGGCTATGCATGTGTGTGTTAAGCACTAACTGAGCAAAGAAGAAAACATGCCAGATGCCAAGGCACAAATACCACTTCACACAGCACCTGTCGCAGTGTGTTCTCTAGAGCTCTCCTGAGCAAGTGACCCAATGCAATCCTGAGGAGTTTAGGAAATGTCACAAGATGACAGAGTAGAGAGCTATGCCTTTACTCTGAGTCTGTATTAAAAAATTACCTCAGTCAACCAAATTCCAAGACAGCTTACTAGTTTTTTACAAAGCTACATGTACTCATGAACTCATAGATGCTACTTCTGAGTGACAGCTAGGAAACTTCTGAAAATTAATTACTAAATCATTACTGTAATTTAATAAAAAAAAATCCAGGTCACTACATATCCTAACCAGTAGCTTTAGGAAATAAGAGGTGTTTTACCTTTCACAAAGCTTAAAAACCTTAGATTTACTATTAAAAATACCGTATTACCATCTATTTCAAGATCACCGCAAATGCCCAGTTCTTCATAAGCCGTCAGAAAAGAACTGGTTCCATCTAGTGGCTGAACAGAGCTACAGACACTCAGAGAGCTTCCATATCACTTTGAAACGCTGTAATGTTTTACGTATTCCAACTTGTGACCCCAGCAACAAGAACAATACCAGCACCAAACACTGCACTTCACAGTGTAAATAGTAATAACCAAACAGAGAAAATCTGGCAGTATAGGGATAGTGCCAAACTGTTCTAAACAAAAAATAAGCTAAAAGCCAACAGGTATTTTTTTATCACAGCATTTTAGTGTCATACAAATACCTTGTTAAATAGCGAAGCCAAGACTCTCCCTACAGAACCTTACTTGTTCCATCGCCTTGTGTTTTGTACCCTACCAATTAGAGATGAGGTATCTCTCTGAGGTACTTGCAGGACTCTCTGTACTTGGGATCCTTGCAGACTTCTGAAGTATCTCATACAAGTGCAAATACACTATTATCTCCATTTCACAGTGGAGAGAACTCGTACTGAAAAAATTGCTTACAGGGAATTTAACCTGCTCTCCTGGATACCCATCTTGTGTCTAACCCACCCAACTATCTTTCCCGTTTTGTGCCAAAATGACACTTCAAAACACTGCACCCTCATTTCTCTCCCCACCTTCTGCTCCTGGACTTGGTCAACCCTATGAAATCTGTGAAAACAAATAACAACGAACAATTGTGAGCATGGGAAGAGGGCTCTGACAACCCACCATAAACCACTGAGATCAACAATGCTGTTTCACTTCAGGCTCTTGCACCCAATAGCTGCTTTTGTAAACACGTAACATAAATGGCAGGACCTACCTGTGATTTGTGTTGTCATGGAAACCAGCAGTGAAAAATTCAAAGCTACCACGGAAATATTAACGGAGTAATTGGTGCCTGGTTGCAAATTAAAACAAACTTCTGGAGCCTGCTTGTGTGTGGTAAGGTTGAAGGTCACTTCATGGAAGAACTCCCTCTGATACCAACGTCGGCCTTGCACATGAAACTGTAACCAAGCAATCATAGCATGGAAATTGCAAAGTTTTAATATACCACTTGTATTCACTAATGTCACGCTCTAAATTAGAAGAAATAGCAGAAAAACATATCACTGAATACAAAGTGCCAAAAATGTTGACACTGAGAGTTATTCAAATGTTTCCAAAATTTGGCAGGAATTGCAGTCCCTCTTGATCAGCTCTGACACAGTCCTAGTTCTTTCACTTCTCTTCCTCCTAGACAATCCTCTTTTTCATTAGTACTGTAATGTTCCCCAAGTCTCGATTTCCTGCTAACATATAGGGTTCCGGTAGTAGTGCACTTTCATCGTAGTATATCCTCATGCCACAAAGTGATGAGTTAGAAAAGCAAGCTCACATGAGCTTGACCCTTATTTGACCCTGAGGATCGAGTTAAAATCGAGTTATCTTTACCAATGTCAAAATGCCAAGTACCCTCCAGGATCTGCCTATGGACAGCTATGATTCCAGGCAAATTTACAGACCTGTGGGGTTTTTTGTTTCAGTTGGATTTTGTGTGTGTTTGTTTTGCTGTTGATGTCCCAAATGATCATCAATTTACTAACTTAAGGCCTCTCCTGATCATTCCTCTGTTAATGAAAACTAAAATGCTTGCAGGATTTCAATCATGTGCTATTTTTCCTTTAAATAGATCCTATGCTTTTATAAAATCTCTGAGCACCTCTTAGGACACAGAGATTTGAGAAAACAGCAGGTGGTCAAGTCTCCTGGCAGACAGTTCATGTAGAAATGCCCTGCTGGGACGAGGGAAGATTGAAGGTGTATCATGAGGCAGAGTGGACTGACTGCGGAATTGGAACAGAGTTGTCTGAGGCCTGAACATGACAAAGTGGAAAGCACAGATAGGAAGGCAAAATAGGGTAGAATAGGAGAAAAAATAAGCAGGAAACAGGAGATTACAAAAGAACATGGTGGTTTTTTCTCTTTTTTGAAGGTTGTTATGCAAGCTTACTCCTTGGGTTTTTATGAGAGACATTATTAGAATGAGGAATACTGCTAGCAGTGAGTGCTTGAAAAATCACAGTTTTTTTTTCACATAGGTGACTGATATAAACTGTTTTTGTCTAGATTCAAAACACAGACTGTCACTTACCGAATATCTGTCTTCCATATCAGTTCCCCTGAGATTTCTCCGCCACCTCAAGCAGGTATCATTAAAAATTACTACATTATTGAAAGGTTCCTTTACTGTAGAGACAATTAAAAAATGGAACAAATTATTACAAAAATGTCACCTTCTTCAACTTCATTGAATATGAGTAGCTGAAAATTTAAAAGGAGGATTTTATTTCAAATGTCTTCTGAGAAGGAGGTAGAATCTCATTTCTTTTTGAATGACAAACACAGCCAATAAAGCACAAACATCTTCCAGAGAAAATGTTTTTGGAAAAACCCAAACACATTATTCAGGAAATCAAGATAGGATTTTTTTGTCTAGACCCAGAGAGGTTATAATGACAGAAGGATCCAGCGGTTCAGACCTTCTGATGGATATAAAGTTATCATAGAACAATTTCTCACAGTTGATGTCCATTTTTGTGGATTCCAAAGGCAATTATTTCTCAAGGTCTGTCTCATCAGAATTAGTATGTCAGAAGGCAAGCTTAAAGTTCCCATGACCAAAATACTACAGAAACCTGCTGTTAGATCATGCCTTCCCTGCAATTACTGAAAAACTGCCAGAACACTGCTCATCACTGCTAAACATAGGAACATTATCTATAATGCTCACATCACTCGGATTAGTATCACACAGCTCAGCAACAGGGAATGCTCCCATAGGCAGAGAATCAGTTTTCAAGGCAAGGAGTACTGTACCACAGACTGAAATTTGGGCAAATAGCCAGGAATGCCACTGCATCAATCCTGCCTCAGCCAGGAGACAAACCCTGAAGAAGCCAGTTGGCCAAATCTTTCTGAAGGGCACTGACTGCCACTGCTCTGTTTGCTCATAGATTCGATGGCCACGGTGAGCACAAAGAAAAACATCTTGCAGAAAAAGAGGATGCTCCTGGTGGCTACACATTGTAGTGAGCATGAAGAAAAGATACAGTCTAGGAGACAGCCTGTTATCCTGTCTGCTAGATTCAAAACAGCGAACTCTGCAGCCCAGTAAGTTCTTCTGTAAGCACAGAGAATGTAAAACACAACCTACCCTTTGTTTGAACTGCTACTGTAACTGAGACAGCGATGTTTGTGGAAGAGACAGTAGTAATATTCACCACGTAGTTACTGCCAGAGTTGAGATCTAAACACACCTTTGGATTATCTTCACTTGTAGTGATGTTAAATATTGCACCTTCTGAGAACGTCTTCTCATCCCATCTTTGGCCCAGTATGTGGAACTATTGGAGGATTAACAAAAATGATGGTGCAATTGATAGCGGCTCTCCAAAATTCAGCATACTAGTTCAGTTAAGCCTTGAGAACCCAGGATTACATCCGTCTTAGAATATCAGCTCGATTAAAAAAACAGGTTTGTGACTTAACTGTTTTGAAGTAACAAGACTGCTTAATAAAATAGATTATTTTCTTCTGGCTGTTAAAATTATGAATATTTTTTCATATATTTCTACAACAAATAAAAGGACTCTATAACACGGACCCCACAAACACTTTCAACACAAATAGTAAGGTGTAAATAAATATTATTGTTCATGGCACACTGATGGAAACTACATCTGGTTGATACTTTTCTTTTTTCTAGTTCTTCCCCCTTGCCCAACAGAAGCAGTAGTAAGGTTGATTGCCAAACTACAGCAGAAGATAAGCTTCCCCAAGATTATCCCAGCCCAGTGAGAAAGAAACCTTTTTGAATGGGACAAAGGGGCAGACAAACCTTAGCTAGCCGTCTTCTGAACCTCACTGCATGCACCTTATGCCTGCTTTGTCCTCATTTATCATCTCATCCTCATCATATTCCGAAGTGTCTTGCAGATAGTTAAATTCAGGCCAGAGGACATTGCATCAGAGATCCACATCTTGCCAGTTACCATTGGGTACGTGAAAGGCACTGATTTTTCACTGTCAGGGTAACTGAGAACTAGTTTTTTCCATCTCAGCAGTGCTCAGTAAAAGCACTCCCAAAACATGGGAATTCTTATCATGTTGTTTTGGCTTTTGATAACACTGACTGAAGTATCTGTTTCTGAGAATTTATATCTTAAATTTTATTACTATGTTTGTAGATGGCAAAAAAAAAGGTAATTACCAGGGTTGCTTTCAATTGCCATGAAAAATCAGCTCTAAATGTTCAAATATAAGATGACTGAATCTTTTGAGCAAGGCACAGTATTTCAACATACCTCACATTTCTAAAACAAACCACATCCAGTATCTACAAGTGATGCATTGTTGAAACGTGAAATGTTTGCATCACAGACAGGGACAGAGCCCAAGTTTTGCAATGCTTTCTATATCAATGTGACCTTAAGCTCCACGACTGAATTTCACTAAAACGTAACTCACGCTGAAATGTGTCTCATAGTTTCAAGCAGATGTTTAGGTGATTTATGTGAACAGCACATCAACAGCTTTCGAGTTTTTCACCAAACTTTAGGACAGGGATTTGTTTATTTCCTAACCCAGTCACCTTTAGGTTTCTAGGCAGTTCACTGGGAAGAGTGATAGAGATTATAAAAACAAAACCCAGAAACAAATCCCCACCACTGACTCACAATAATTAACCAGGACAAAGCTACTCCCAATCTCAAAACATGCCTCACTTACTGTATATGTTTCCTGCACTCCCAGTCTTCCAGTTTTCCTTTGCCACTTCACGCATGTTTCATTGAATATAGACAAATTACTGAATAATTCCTCCTCTGTGAGCAAAAAACATGAACACAGAATGAAAACAGTTATGATTTCTCATGCAAACCTTAATGTTTGGAGCAATTGTTTATTTCCTTCTTTTTCTCTGTTGTTTTTTCAAACAGGAAAAATAAAACAAGGTAGTGAAAGTCAGGTAGTAAGTTTCCCCTTAACTGTTTCTCCTTAACAGCTCCTAAAATTAAAAGACAGGGCTAACTGAAGAAGCATGTTCTGAGTTAATGACTGTGAAGTTCTTCAATACACAGTCAGTATTACATAAAGTACCATGACTGATGAAAACAAAATACTTTGCATTTTAATGTAGAACAATTTTAATTTAATTTTTTTGACTTTACAGATGTTGAAGAGGATATTAAACCTACATTACAGGACCCTGACAGCAAAGGAACAAGCTCATTAACTGCATCAGACTGCTGATATTTCCATATATATATATATATATATATAAATAAAAGCACACATATACAACAGCAGTTTCTTACATGAGTATCTTCGGTATATACCGTACTGAAGACTAGAATCTTTCATACCGGGTGTCCAATCCATGCAAAAGAGCCAATGAGAAAAGATATATTGCTCTGCTTTGTACATTCTTCCTAGTCTTAATATACTAAACTCATACCATGTATTCCTGATTGAAGTCTTTCATTAAAGTGTGTTTATGTCAGTATCACACCACCAAAATAAAAAGCACCCTCCAGTTCCACTACACCTGCCACCCATTCTATATTCTCCTTGAACTTGAGTGCCAGCATCTGGATCTTGTGACATGCAATGGTCTGTCTTCTAAAGAATGAACTACTCACAAATCAACCTGACTTTGTAGACCACTGGATGTCATGGATTAGAAGTCTCATTAAACTGTAAATAAAAAAGGCAAGAAGATTTAAAAGAGTTGTCTGTAAGATAAAGAGGCTACCAATGACCCAGCACACTTAGAAAAAAATGCTCTTGTGGATGCAACCTGCATTAAAGCATTTTAAGAAAGCTTCTGTGTTAGATTGCAAAAGAGATTTTTGTAGCTGAATTAATGATTTGCTTCATTACTCATTTGGGTTGCCTTTTAAAAGGTGTTGGCATTTTTGCTTGTTTTATAATAAATCAAATTAAATAACACAGCCACAGTAAAACATTTTTCAAAACAAACACTAGATTAAAGAACAAAGCCCAGAGAAATAACCATGTAGGGAGTACCATTGTAGGAACCAGAGAAACATCCCGCAACACACTTGTGTTAATTTACACACTTTTAAGAGTTGGCTTATGCCTCAGAGAAAAAGCACAGCCCCAGGAAGATCAACCCATCCATTCCTTTTATAGACAGTTCTCTCAGTGGTGTCATCAGACGCAGAGCAGTTGCCTTCACAAGACAAGATAATCAAGTATTCTGCAGGAGTTAACAACAAAGCTCCTTCTGGTCACAACTCAGATATTGACAGTGAACTTACTTGCTACTCTTCTTTCCTCCACCAGCCTTCAAATAGTCACTCCTTTGCCCTACTACCATATTTTCTTATTACATTTACTACATGACCAAGACCATACAAATCCAAGCTCATAAAGATTCTAAGCTGAAAAGCCTTTACTAGCTGCTGAAAAAATGAAGGGGATTTATAGGACAGCCTCGGTAGATACTTCAGAAATATTCACACAATACTTGGTGTAATGCCCTGCTGTAAAAACAAGCATAGGTCAGGGCACTCATCCTCTATATGTAAGCTTCTTTACCATTTCACCAGGGCCCCCTTGTAGCACGTGGACATGAAACTCTCATGGAAATAAATTAACACTTTGACAGTCTCTAAATTCCTCTGTGTAGGACGTTATTTAGAATAAAGAGTAACTGTTCATGTATTTTGCAGCACTTTACTTTCTTTTTCCTTTCCTTTTTTTTGTTTATTATTACGTGTCATAGAACTGTTTTCTAATGCTATCTCCCTCTCCAACGGTTCAACAAATAGATGCCTCACTCACTAGATCACTATCTCCCAACTAATTTTAATTCCGCCATCCCAAAACGTCCTTGAATATGGAAATGCCATTTAAAGCTTCCTCTCCTACAGAATAAAAACAGATTAATCTGCATGTCCTCTAAAACAAATTTCCTTATGAATGACTGTGCGATCAATGTATTTAAGTACTGCTGTTTCATAGGAATGCCTAGAAATCCCACAGTATTAAGATTTCTTTACCAACACAGAGCAAGGGAATGTTCAGTTGTTGTATTCTTTAAATCAGATATACTTTTATTAAAAGACCAGATGACATAAAGGACAAATTAGAGCACAGCCAGAGGGAAAATGTTTGCATACCCATGAGATCGAATCAGGAAAAAAAAAAAAAGTAATCTCCACGATTGCTCAGCAAGAAAATCAGTCACTTAATTTGTGAGTTTATAAAATACTCAGTAAAAAAATAGAGCAAACTAAAACAGCAAACTACAAAAAAGCCATCATGCCAGGTACTCAGACAATGAAAGAAATCTTACACAGTGGCCTCCTCGGAAGGAAGGCGGCAGAACTAGTAGCAATTTTTTCTGCAAATACATCAATTTTTCTGATGCGCTTTCTGAACTTTCAGAAGGACAATGCCACCATGCAATTAGCATTCATCCACAGAATAGCTGGCAGACTTTTTCTCAGAAGTTTCCACTATAAATTAGTAGGAGTGAAAGAGGACAAAAAGCTCTAACACTCATAGAGCAAACACCACAACAAAGTCCTGGGCTTTCTGAGGAGACTGCTTTTTCTCCCTTACTCTTACTGATGACATGCTCTTTGTTCAGATAATCTGATGTACAGTATGTGCTTGGTTTAATATTAAACCCAGTGGCATAAACACAGTGTTCAATAACAGAACAACGGTATCTCTGAAAAAACTACTCTCACACCTTGAGGGAAACAGGTTACCTGACAAGACTAGTTCTCCTGTGAAATCTAACGGTACCAGTGACTTCCAGACCTGGGGAACTCCCAACGTGAAAAACACTACCTGTGTCTGGCCTCAGTGTGATGTCTCAGTAGAGAGCAGGATCCAGATCTTCAACACATTTTGATCAACACTTTCACTCAGACTCACAAATGAGATAGGAGAAGTGAAGACCCTCAATTTACCCATACTTCAGCACTAGAAATTTCAATTTGTTATTAACTAAGAAGGCCACTGGATGCCACTGCTGCTCCACTGACCTCCAGGTTAGCCTCACCATCTCCTAATCCCAAGGGAAATTGTCCTAGAAACAACATGGAAATGCCTACAGATCAGATCAGAAGGGCGGAAAAAGATCCTAGAAGGGTCAAATACTGAAAGGCAAATCTAGGAGTGGGTAGAGAGGTGCAAATAGCAGCTGGCTAGTAGCAGCCAGGAAAAACAGGTGCTGGTAAATGAAACACAAATGGGAGAACACAAAAAGCAAGCGGCAAAGTGATTCAACAGCACCAGTGAGTGTTAGAGGGGGGCAAAATCATATTAAGAAAGCCAAAGAAATCAATTCTAAGAAGGAAAACAAAGAATGAAGGTCTTGGTCTTCTTTACTCCACTTTCAAAAAAGCTCTGCTAGGAAGGAGGTCCTCTCTCTGTGACTGTGTGGGAAAACTGTCATAATACTTGCAGCCAGTGCATAAATGCCTGTACTGTTACACTCTTCTGTCTTAACCCTGTACTGCGAGAACCAGACCAACTTTAATCCTTTGCTGATCAGTCTCTGCAAGTTCAGGTCCCAGTACTCAGTGTTATTATTTGCTGATTCAGAAAAAAAATGAAACACACAGACAACCCTATGTCTAAATAATCATTACAACACCGTGACTTCTTCCACATATACAATCCACTAGTCCTCAGCTGAAAGAGCACTTGATTACCACTGACCTCTGCTCAAGACACATCAGTGAACTTGCAAGTTTTGAACTTGTATGAAAAAACTGTATTTACCATAAAGCAGATAGAACCAGCTCCAATCTGACATTCCACCTTCTGCAAATAGCTAGAAGAGCATCCACACGTGCAAATTCACTTACAGAGCTCTTCCCATCAATCCCCACACATATACGCATTATAAGGGAAAGAAAAAAAATAAAAATATTAGCTTTTTTCTATGTTTTGTCTGTTCATTTCTGTGAAAACTGCGAATGATGCTGCTAACATATTACCCATCTGCTGCTAACATGTACCACACATACATTCAGACACAGAAATGAAACGAAAGCAAACATTTCAAACTAACTTCTGCTCAGGCTGTTTCAAGGCACCTGTTCCACAGCACACAAGCAAACTCCTCTTGCACAGCAGCTTTCACAAGTATATGTAGAATTTATTTTACAAATCTTCAGTATTTATACCTTTTAGGGTCACATAATGTGTTTTTACAAGTTTTTTACATTTTGAGTAACATACTTGCTTCCAGTTTAACTAGGATTGCAAAATTTCAGCAGGTTTTCACCTTCAGCCCCAAACTTTACACAGAGGAAATCCAAAGCTGTAGGCAGAGACAGTCAAGCAGGAAGGAGCAGGAAGATAGCTAATGATTTACTTCTTCCTTTGGTCCAAAAATGTTACTAAGACACAAACAGGAGCAGAGTAATTCATATATTGAACCAGACTGACAAAAACATAAGCGATGCAATTGTGAGCATACTTACGAAGGAAAGACATATCCATCAAGGGTGTCACACTATATGGGATTAGATGGGCCGAGATTAGAAATGCACATTACCTACTCCCCAGCTGAAAGAGGTTCCTGAGACTGGAAACTTGTATTTGCCATCACAAACTAGGTAATTATTAATTCAGACAAACAAACAAAAGCTTAACTAGCCCTGCAAAAAGCCACAGCTTTTTTGCTTGTTTTAATTGTCACCAGGTTGCATCACTTGGATCTAAGAAGTAGCACCTCTCATAATACAGACTCCATCTGTGTTTTTCCAGGCAACTAAAGAAATCACCAGATTACCAGATGTTTGGATTATAACATAACAAATTAGGCTTTACAAGAACTTGGGCCAATCAGATCCTTTTCACTGATAACTATAATTATCCTAATTGTTTGATGGGGTTTTTTTTCCTACAGAACCATGGGTTTTGAATCAATGCCCACAGACAGGAGTGACACCTTTTCTACTGAGCTCATAACTGTTGATGTGAATTATTCACACATGGCTAGGAATAAAAATTAGGAAAGTGACAGCTAACCCACTCATTGTTGTGTGGAAATTACTGACACCAACACCGCAGAAACACTGCAGCTGCCTTTCTGTGTCATCTCTTATCGTACAAGTGAGGATGTACAAACTGACATTCCAGAGGATTCTAGCTAGAGAGGAAATCAGTCATTGGGAATAGGGATAAAGTGTAGGAGAAGAAAGGAAAGTGAAAGCAAAGGGAAAACAACTCTGGATTAAAAAGAGAGTAACCAGACCCTCTCATTTGCATGGAAATTGTATTTGCTACAGGTCTACAGTTAAATGACATGTGAAAGATGATCCTGCTCTATTTACTCTATTTTATTAATTTTTTTGGCATTAGGAAAGTATCTTTTCCTCTTCTGCAATGTTTTAAAGTACACAGCATTGACAACCTGCTATGCCTTCTCTGGACTGATTCACCAAACTGCTCTTCTTTCTAAACCTTCAAATTATCTGAAGCATGTACTTAACAAGTACCTTCCACCCTCTTCAGCCATTACGACTATCAGTGCTGGTGTACAACACCCATTTTCTGTGAAATAGCTCAAAACCAACTAACATTTTATGCTCTTGATGCTTTGAAGATACTCCTCACTACCATAATACCCAAGGTCCACATGATTATCTCAAAAAAATCTCCAGAGGTCATGACATGTAGCTGAACTCTATTTGTGGATGGGCAGTCACAACACAGAAAAATTAAGCATCGTGAAACAGAAAATTAACCTTTAGCAAAAGATGGACACTTTACATTGCATTTAGTGAAAGGTAATGTAAAAAAGACCATGCACACAAAAGGTTATGACACAGAAGCTCCAGCCTCAGGATCAGACTGGATGTGTACTGGTGTGAAGCATGACTTTTTTCCCTATTTGAGTTTCAGGTTCATAATATGTTGGGACCAGATCAACTCTTCCTCTATATACCATGCATGTAAAGCCTACAACCTGATGACAGCCCTTATCGCCTAACACTACTTTGGAAAGGTCTCAAACTGACCTGTAAGATTGCTATGCTGTCCAATTCAGCATTAAAGGGACAAAAAGGTCAATTTTCCCTTTTGACTACGACAGCTGTTTCCCACTGCCTTAGTTTCAGAATGCTTTATCGATAACTACCTTTCCACACAGGTTAGATTCACTCCTCCTCCAGCCTTTTTACATATCCATGGACTTTTCCCACCCATGTGCATCAGTTGCTTCTTTTGAAAGGACAGTATTTCACTTAATATATCAAAAAACCACTTTAATAAATGCATTTCTAACAATACAGTAAAGAATGGTACTGGAGACTTAATTTGAATACTGAGAAGTTACTCTTTAATGCAAACTTGTGTTTTCCTTTCCTTAGATAAAAACATGGAAATCGGACAAACTGTCTTTCTTAAGACATCATATAGTTGTTACCCACACCAAACACACTGAGTACTGACAATTTCCAAAGAAAACAGACAAGGATAAGGAGTACAAAAGTTTTCTAGGATCAGAATAATGAGCAGCAGCCAACCCAGCCCACGTGCTTAAGAGCTGGGACTAAAGCCATGTTACAAAAAGCATAGATCAGATACTGCAAAAAAGCTCTCCATGACAAGGATATCTCTAGGACTTGTGACTGGGAAATGGAAAAAAAATTGATGAATACTAGGAGGGAGGACTCTGCAAATAGGATGAAGAGAACTGCAGTAGGTAAAGGGATTATTTCCCTCCAAAAATACTCCTATCAATTGCCCAATCAACATATAAAACTGTGTCAGACACTGCCTCTTTTGTGCCTTTCATAACTGTGAAAATAAAGCATAAAAAAAAATTTTAGAGCTGCACATAGTATTAAGAGCAAGGCAATCCCATAAGCACTGTATTTACCATAATTCATCTCAATTTACCCTGGATATGTCCAAGAAATAAGTTGTCAAAAGTTAAGTTCTGTGTGTATGTATGTACAGGTATCCACACGCAATCTACACATATTACAAAGGGAGAGTATTTTACTTCAGCATCTATGTTAGCCCTTCCTGAATCGAATGTTTCTGTCCAAGCTCAATGAAAGACAAAATCAACTCATTTACACATTTTAATTTTATACACCCTTCAGTCCCTTGCCCTGTCCTTCTCAAAACGATACTCTTCACGGACTTGCCAATGGCTTAGCATATACACTGCACACTGTGCCATCTGCAAGTGCAAATTTAGGAACAAGCATCTCAGACAGATAGCCAAGGCACAAATCACTTTTTTTCTGGCCTTCTTACAGCCATGATAAATAAAAAACTCCTCCTTAACAGTGGAATCCACCCAAAAATAAAAACATGAATGGAAAGGCTGCATTTCATATTTTTCACTTTAATAAAAATGCACCCGTAAATCTCACGTTACCTTATGTCCCACTTTAAGCCCACACCCAGAACAATCTCTCTTGGTACAGTAAGTGTAACTTTGAAAAAAGCTCATGTTGACAATTTCTCCTCTGAAACCAAGCTTCTTGTTTCACACTATCTTGTACTTCACCACTGCACGCTACAGTGCTTTATAGCCAAAGCCCTTCCCTGAAACAAACTGAAACATTTTTCCCACAAAGGGACCTTGTTTTCACACTGGAAAAAACTTCCTGGATTTACCACGAAAGCCCACCAGAGCTCAACACAATTTGTGCCTGGAATAACAGCACACCATTTCTGCAATTGAAATAAATGAAACCACACATTCCTACCCTGCAGGGGGAAAAGAAGTTATTCCAGGACACACTGTGCAGGTGTAACAGAGAGCAGGTAACAGAGAGCAGGTGTTTAATTGCTGTTGTGTTCTCTGCGCTTCAGTCTCTTGAGTCATGTTGCTAGGGTTGGGAAAGGAAGACTAATCCAGCTGATTATTGCCAGACTTCACTGCAGATGGTTTAATCCAGTCAGCATCTCTCAGTAAAATGAATTGTATTAAGCAATCATTTTAATATTTAAAGCAGCTACATGATGTACTTATATACATACACGCACGCGCATGCGCACATTTACTATATACCCCAACAGACAATGCACCAGTCAATGCCAATAGCGGGCATTCCATAGCAACCACTGCCTAAGAAATAAAGAAGTGATTACTAGCCAGAGGGAACATGCTCAGGGGAAATTCTTAACTTCTAATGAAGCTTTTCGGGCAGCGGGAAAAGACAAATGGTTTTCTGACTTCTATCATAAGTTATTTGGGAATGGCACGTGATTTTCTCTCATTTTAATGGGAATTACTGAATAATTACACACACCCTTAAAGGCATCATTATGAAGCAGAAATTTCATTTCATTTGTAAGTCATTTGTCATCTCTAATAAGAGTGAAAAATGTAAAAGTTAAGAGGCTGAAGATCTTTGTACTAATTTCCTATTTTTTTTTCTTTTTTTTGTAAAGGACTGGTTAGGCTTGCCTGGACTACTTAGGCTATTTTTAAAAGTTTTTTTCCACTCCACCTGACCCTAACGCCAACTTTTTTGGACCTCTGATCCAACAGCTAGAGCTGGAGTCTATATTTTTGCCTCTGGCAAAGCTCTCACAGAAATCCATGGTAATCCTGTGAGTACAGTCTGCAGGTTCAGGCCCTTCAAAGCTTCACAGTGCTCAAGACAGAATTCTCGGCATTGCAAAGACCGACACACCTGATTAACTCAGCCACTCTACAAAATGCTGGCTTCAAAACCAATTCAGAAAGCAGAGCTATGCAAATTGCCTAAGTGAAATACAAATTATGACTTCTAACAACAGCAGTTCCAATTTATTGGAGCACTCTAAGAAGTGAGAGAACTGCTCTTCTGCATGCTTATTTTATCTGATGTCATGTTTCATATTCGCAGTGAATGCTCAAGACACCAAGTAAGGCAAGACAGGCATCAAATGGCAACTCTTTGTGTAAAGCTTGGTCCATGAAGTGGTACCAGTCAAAGACACACTTTCAAGTCCTTTTGAAAAACATGTGGATATTACAAAGCTACAGGAACATTATCATCTGCAAAAGACAGCACTGCTACTTGGGAACAAGAGACGGACAGTCATAGAGCTATCTTGTGACACCTCTTTCTAGTGACACGGAACACCACTAAGGAGCACAACAGCCACAGTCCAAAACATCTGCTATTTTTTGCTATTATTAAAATGTCAGTACAATCTGTCTCGAAGCCCACAGTATGAAAACACCTTCATTACAGATCTCCCTTCTCAGGACTCATTCTAATGGAAGAAAATCCTTCTGGACTGACATTCAGACAACCAGGTCTAGGCTAGGAAGGCAACCATAAAAATATTTTACTTTGAGCATTATGAGAGAATAAAAAAATGGAGTTTTGAATTCCATTGTCGCTACTTTCATTGCAGTGCACTTTATAGTATTAGCTCACAACAAAATGTCATTAAATGCCTCCTGCTCATGTGGTGATGTTCCCCTGTCTTAAGGTTCTCCATCCAGAAAGGAAATTCCAGCTGCATTAGTCCCTTTCTGTTTGAAATCAAAAGCAGGACAGCTACAGAAAGATTTGTGGCATCCACTAGAAACTGTTGCATGGTTAACATTCTCTTCCCTGACCTTTTCATGCACCACCATGTTCCCTATGTAAATTAGGAAGAGATTTACTGACTTCATCTTTCCTGCTGTTCCTACCTTCAGAACAGACATGAAAATCTATTTAAATAGCACACCGCACAGCAACTCCCTACAGTAATATTTACCTTTGCATATGTACGTAATATTCTCCCATGACTGATCTATTGTGCATTCTGAAAAATTCCTGTCTCCATTAAAATAATATCCTTCTTTACACCGATAGTATACTCTGCTCCATAGAGTGGTAGAGTTGTGCCAGATCATTTCTGTGTGTGGAATCAGCAAAGGCTTGCCACAGTCTATTTCTGAAACAGAAAAAAAACAGGATAACAAAACCTGAAAATTAAAACAGGCAAGGCATATCAAAGTGTTTAAGGACAAGAGATGAATTGTCCCAGCTAGGAACATGTAACTATTTTTTCACTTCCTAGTGATTTCTAAAAGTCAGGCCAGCCAGAATTTTGTGACTGGGGACTTTCTAGCAGGTGGGGCATTTATCCTTCCAAAATGGAACATGAAAAACATGAAATCAATGGAAGAATATTACTTAGGGTTAAAATTCCCTTTCAAATCCACAATGAGCATTACAGCCCAATAAAAGATTCTGCATCACCTCATTTGTAAGAAATAAATTACGTAAGAATTAAAATCTTACCTTCACTAAAGTTTATATGCAAGCACTTTTAAAACTACTTACTTAATAATCTTAACCAATTCTGAAATTCTACTCAGAAAAAGGAAAACAAAGAAGTAAAAAACAAAGTGCAGAGAATCTGTACAACCTCTAAACATACATATTGCAGTGGGCAATTCCACCATCATGACTACCTTTCTTTTCATATCCTAACGAGTATAAATGTATGTATCTACCATAAAACATCAGAACAAGCTTTAGAATAACTAATGCACATGCAAAGAATATGCTTAGCTTATAGAATGACAGTGTGTGATGGGATACAAAAATTCCTGCTGCTTAACTCCAGCTATCTGCCCCTGGCTATCCTGTGATCAGACCAAAAAACAGAAACACGTAAGCACATTTCTGTGTAACACAGCAAAGCTTCCATTTAAACTGGTGACTCAGAATATTAAAGAAGATTCTACAAGTAGGGGGTGGTTGTAACATAGACATGGCATGTTCAAAAAAATTAAAACATTTACTTGCAAGGAACAGAACACTCAACACGGCCGGATCAAGCTGAAAAGATATTAATCATCCACTGAATGGAAGCATTGTGTCATTGTTAAAATTGACTAAAGACTGTAATTTTCCTGCGGTCACATTAATTAATAATATGAGCTCAGAGTAACTAGAAATTTTGTTGGGCAACATATTTCAATTTTAAATGTACCTTTGTGCTTTTTCTTATCAAGGAACTTGTTAGGCTATATTCTTCCAAATCATAGTAACAAAAGGGATTTATAAATCATGTCAAACAACAATAGCATGCTTGAGCAATCAAGTTTGCCACTGGAAGCTGCCTGAATATGGGAACTGTAAAGGGATGCTAGCCACTATCTGTGGTTCAACTTCTGAGCAGTGGCTTCAATCACAGACCAGATACCAAACTAGAAAAATAGCAGCAATTACGGCTGAATTTTTATCTCATGGAAATCCCAGTGCCTGACATGCATTGGGATTTTGTCCTCAGAATGTTAATTTTTAACAATTAACTGCAACTTCTTTAGCAAAACAGATTTTAAAGCCCTGTTTAATATATGGCTTTTGTTTTATGTCTGAACTTCAGATGTCAGAACACTGTATAAACTGAATACCCAAAGAGGGTTTCTCTATTTGATGGCTGCTATTTATTTTGGTGGCTGAAACATTTATTTATATGCTAAATAAATCTGAAGGCAGACTTGACTTACCTTTGCACACCAAATCAGCACCATCCCACTGTCCTTTGGCATTGCAGACTGCAGTCTGGTTGCCGCTTGCAATAAAGTAACCATGAACACAATTATAAGTAACTTCACTTTGGTATGTGGTCCCACTTACAGATGCTGGATGTGCATTTAAAACAGAAGGGGGAACCCCACAATCCACACCTAGGGAGAGGAGAAAGAGGAAGATAAGCTCGTTAGTCAAGCAACAGAAGATGACAGTACTGCCACGAGTATTTCCTTCTATTATAAACTAACTCTCTTCTCTTGTGGCAATCCCACGCTCCCTCACGTCCTCTGTGACATCCCCATCATCATCCAGAGGGCTGTAGGTATTCCAGAGCTGCTTTTCAAATAAAAAGTACTTCTCTCTGCCTTTCTATCAGTATGGCATGCTACATCTGTGACTCTCTCCTCCTAGACTAGCTGCTCGTACACAGAAAACACCCTGGGTTTTTTTTAATCCTTAAATCTTCTTGCTCTCCTGACCAGGTTTACAAACCTGATTACAGGTGGCAAGCTGGTTCTATGCCATTTGCAGTGAGCAACAGAGGGAGGCAGATAAGCAGAAACTGCCTTCAGGAAGCAAAATTTTAAAAAGTGCACAACGACCAGAGAAATGCAAAATCATAGAAAAGATTACAACATACAACACAAAAGCTTCCTGTTAAAGCAAGACTCTACATGGTGTTCAAAATGCACTATAGTAGTTGCTCTATTCACAAACAAGTCAAGCTGTCATTTACAAATGCATAAAGCAAAAGCCCGGTAGCACAAAACCCATTTTTTGACATGATGTCCATTTTCTAAGGTAAGCAATTACGTAAAAAGCTTTCATGTTAGCATGACACAACACCCGCATTCAACAGTTTAACTACACCTCTTCACACACAGCAGCCTTCCCGTTAAACTATCTGACTTTTTCACCTCAAGACAATCCAAGGGAAGCTATGCTCTACAGACACACTATATCCATATACTTAAATAAAAAGGGGGGATCTGGCTTCACTTACAGTACCTTGGTGTTAGGTCACACATCTTACCAAGTCTGACCTATCTTCAACAGCCAGTTTCATCATGACTATATAAATTAAACTCCTCAAATACCATAGAAATGAAGACAAAAGAAAAACTTACTGATTTTTCTGAACAGGAAGACATTACACTTGGCCAGAAGAAAATCTTAAATTAGCAATAAAGACTTATCATGGAAACTCTCAGAGGTCAAAGAGTTATTTAAAGGTGCCTTTACTAGTGTAAAGAAACTGAAATCCAGGAAAAGAGCTTGCAATACAAAGGGGAAGCAAGTTTGTAATTTCAGACTCATGGGCTGTTTCTTGGTGTTTGATGTAAGTTATTTCAGATAACCATGAGAGATGCGCTCAGAAACTCCAATCTGATCTACTGTTTCATTGCAGAAAATAATAAAAAAAAAAAAAAATCACATGAAAAAGCAATCACTGAAAAATATTTAAAAAACCAAATGTACCAACAACTCACAAGGACTGCATTCCACAAGCTTTCTTTAGGGATCTCTTCAGACTTTGAGCGCTTGCTTTTTGTTTTCAAATTCATTGTCCTTTATTTATTTTGGGGGGAAAATGTTATTTCAATTGTTCTATTTTTTATGACAATTACCATTTTATCTTTTCTTTCTTACAAATTTTCCAGTAATATTTAACATTTCACTTTTCCCAACCACACTGATTTAACATCCTTATTCTAGTTTATTCACTACTCATAGACATGCACATAAACATTACATTTCTATCCACTTTCCCTAAAAAAAAGAAAAAAAAAAGAAAGAATTAGGAACCAAGAAAGCTTTTGAATTTTGAGAGAAGGAACTCTCCTCACTAAGTGGTAATTTTCAGGATTATAGTTCTCCACTGTAGAATTGTCATATACAGTATAGCTTCTGTTAGCTAGCACTTCAAGTGTCATTTAACTAATATACAGACTTTCTAACTGCTCACAGGAACACAAAATCCTACACTTTAAGCACTAATATTTCAACAGAATGGGCAGTCAGAATACCCAAGCAAGTGGAAATTTTAAAGATGCTCCTGCGAAACTTTACACTTCAGAGATGTGAAAGTGTGGCTCACGCACAACGTTCTTAAAATCACAAAGACTATCCAGAAATTAGGGGTGATGTGATGCCTCTTTTTGCATCTACAGTCAACCTTAAGAAAAAACTTCCCAGGCTGTCAGAAAAATTGTGTTTTTTTCATGAGAGGTCATTGATACCTTCCAACTCAGTGGTTTTTCCTATGAATTGCTATGGAAATCTAGTTGTTTTCTAGGCCTTGGTTCACAGGCACAAAGACACACTACAGCATCTGTAAAAATGCTAAGACCTGCATCAAAAATGTCACAACCCTAACAAGAAGGGGTGGCACAACCTTATAACCTGCCCTTCTCTTCTCTCTATTTTTTTTAAATAGACAGATCTTGAAAAATTATCCTTCAGATCGAGGAAATGGTCTACTGTCTTTCACAAACACACTTCCCCATGCCCAAACCCCTGTAATGAAGAATGAATTTAAGACTCTTTTCACCTTTACAGCTTAAAGTGGCAGGCTCCCAAGTTTCATTTGCAGTGCAATACGAGAACTTTTCTTCGTTGCTGTAAAACCCTTCTTTACATTCATAATGAACAGCACTTCCTGGTAGCAAGCTGTAGTTCCCCACAATGTAGCCATCCTTCATTTCAGGAGGGGAACCACAGGCAATTTCTGCAAAAAGATTGGTTTAAAAAAATCTCACAGTACAAAAATCACAACACACAACTGCTTTAAAGTGAGCTGAACTGGATGGTCACATCACAAAATACACCCAATCAGATTAATCTGAGGGGTCACCTAAGGGGTAGAAGATGAGAGTTGAAGAGTTGTACTGGCCACAGCCAGAGGAACACAGTGATCCAAGTATTGAGCTACACCTTTAGTGACATACAGCTGGAGCCATTCACAACACCAGAGAGGAGATGCCACAACGGGATGGTGCTTTGCATGTGCCAATCTTGTTACAGCAATGGCTGAATGATGCTTCAACACCAGAGGGAAATGTCAAGGCCACAGTGCACAGCTTTATTTCCCCATGCGTGGGAAAGGTGTACCACTGCCATAGGGCTGAAGTGAGATGGTCTGCCTCTCAGTTCCTCCACCTCATCGGACCAGCCTGCATACAAAACCTGCATTCCCTCAGCACAGCGGCTTGCGAGGGCTTCTGTGTCTGACTCCGCAAGCGACGGCAGTCAGTACAGACACAGTACCCTAACACAGCATGTGGGGGGGGCGTTGGTGAGATAAGCAGGATTATCAGCAATTCTGGCAAAACGAAGTAGAGCACTCCAGTTGGAAAAACTGGCTGAACTACAGGCAGTGAGCTTTACTGACGTTTCTTGCAATAATTTGGAAATGAGAGCTGGATATAATTGTGGTAGTTCCTTCCACCTGGGATGCCTGGGTACACTGCAGGTTCGTTTCATTCATCCGACCTCTCTTACCAGCTATTTATGCTCTCTTCCCTTCTACTTCATGCAGTGTGATTACATAAACACTTCCTTCCTATTCAGAAACCAAATACATCACATTTGTGGCATTATTAAGCTTCTCTGTCCCTGTACACCTGAGCCACTGCTGAGAACCTGTAGAAATCATATTCAGTGTCAACTCTACCATCCAGATATCACTGGAACAAACCCACCCCCCCCCCCCCCCAAAAAAAAAAAAACATGCAACAGGCAAAGTCCACAGAGAGGGCTTCTACCCTGCAGATGTAAAAGCACAGGTGAGAGCAGGTCCCACGACATCAGCTAAGATCTGATTTTACCTGCTAGCAAAAAAAGCACCCAGAGTCTCACCTTTGCATGAAACTATGTTTTCCTCTGGATGAAAAGAACGCTCTCCATTCTCCAATTTATAACCATCATTGCAGTAACACTCGTAGCTTCCTTCAGTATTCACACATCTTGCATTGTGACCGCACAGCCCGGACTCCTCACATTCATCTATATCTAAAAATTCAGAGAAAAATACATGCACTTCATAATAGGGGGTTTTAATTAATTAATTAATTAATGTAGGATCCAAGCTTAAAACAAATACAGTATTCCACGAAGGCTTCTACATAGCTTCTGATGGCTCTTCTGAGAAACAAAGAAGCTTATCATTGCCTGGTGTTCAAACATCTGGAAGCAGGAGACTCTCGGTTTTGTAGCTAGCTATATTTTAAATTGTTTGTTTTCCCTGACAAACAGTTTCCAATGTTATCTCCTACTACAACAATCCCAGAAAAATCCCGTATGTGCAAATATCTTGATCCGTCAGAGCAGTTCATTACTATAACAGGGAACTGGGTAACTAAACATAAACACCACATTCTGTGGAAAAGGAATGTATCATCCTATTTTCTTTAAGCTACCTGCTTCTTCTGGAAAAATTATTGCTTGAATGGGCCTGTGAAACAATGATTTGTAACACAGCACAGAATGAAAAATGGAGCTGATTCATAGCTGTTCGAATCTAGATGTCAAGTAAGTGTTTGCATCCACAGCAGAAAGTGCTCTGATACCATTTTAGAAAGTTATAAAGTGACAGGAAAAAAGTTTTATGCAGTAGAAAATTAAGTTCTGGATTCCTGGTGCTCAAGACTCTTTGATATCTCTACCTGTACAGTTTGTGCCATCATTGGGAATAAATGTCTTGTTGTTGTTGGAGGCTTGGTATCCATCAAGGCAAACGCAGTAAAAACTTCCATGTGTATTATGACACAGTGTGTGATTTCCACAGATCTTGCTGGCTCCAATCTGGCATTCATCTTTATCTGTCAGCACATTTAAAACACATCAGAGAGAGATTAAGAAAAGTAGAATATCCTTCTCCCCTCACTCACTCTTATGCAACCAGACCTCCCCTTACTGTTTTTCTTTCAAAGTTATTTGGGATGTAAACACTGCTAGCAAGCTGCAATGTTTAGACCAACAGCGGTTGTTGTCCCTGGGTGAAACTGTTAAAGAAGTTTCATGGCACATCTGAGATCTGCTGAAACCAGAGGTCTGAGCTCCCCATTCCTGCTCTTCTTTACTGCATGCACTGGCTGCAGCACTTGATCGAGCTTGTGCTGATCTCATGTAACTCAACCAACCGGCAGAGAATTAACACAGCAAAATAGGCAGCTGTCTTCTCCACTATAATGAAGTAACTGAGCTCTGTGCAGGGCCCAGGGGGTGCCAGTGCTTGTGAAAGAAGGGTAAGAAATGGGAGTGGAAGAGATCAGAGGTGGGGGACCTTTCCCTTTCAGCTATTACATACACTCAGGCACAGCATTTGACGTCATCCTTTGATTCGCGAACCGATTTGTTGTGTATGAGATAGTATTAAACGGACACTATCAGCCACAGTAATAAAACAAAGCTGAACAACATTTTTCAAGTAAGAGGCATCTGTACTTAAGAAATCTCAGTTTGTATGCACACTACTAAGAACAGACCTTGACTTATGAAATTTTTAGTTAACCAATAATCCAAGGTAATCGGAAAAATCAGGGAAAAAAAGGCAATTTTAATTGTCAGTTTTACTGTCTAGTTTTCAGTTCAATGACACATAGGTTGAACAGAATAATAAAGTGATGCACGCCATATTTAAATATTTTTTGGCTGAAGCTAGAATAAAAGTTATTAAATAAACCATTCCAATTATATTTTTAAAAGTAAATGTTTGATAAAACTCTACATTTTCCAAGACAAAATTAATTTAAATCCTTCATCATACAATGGAAACTGAATAAAATAGTTAAGCAACTAATGCTTAAATCGAGTACAAGCACTGCACAGCTCATGGTTTGCTGTTAAAAAAAAAAAAAAGGAGAAACAATTCACACATATTCTACATTTTGGAAACTCTGCCAGGAAATTACAAAGCTCTTACCGTGTTTTGAAGAACTCAGTAATATTACTGGGGAAAGAACATTTCAGGAGTGTACACAGTTTCTCATCATTTTACAAACAGGCAGCATACCTTGGCAGTGGGTTCGTCCATTGCCTACAAACCCATAGTTACAGATGCAGACACTTTTTCCTTCAATTTGATGACAAGTAGCATGAACGTGGCACGTTGCACAGACATCTGAAACTGATCTGTTCACAATGGCTTTAAAAACAAAAACACAGATTTTTTTTCTTTTTTTTTTTTTAAAGGACCATACAGGTGGTCTGGTATGGGTAACTGACACAGAATATGAAGTGGAAATAAAATCCCGACGAAAGCACATAAAATAAAATCCCATCTCCTCATTTTCAAACTTACAGGACAACCACAGCCATAGTATTCAGAGACCAAAGATAAAACATAAAGGATTAAACAAAATAACCACATTGAGCAGTTTTCTCCATCCATCAAACACTCTGACAGGAGTTCAGCAGTTTTTCACTGACAGCAGTTCAGCAGTTCACAGCTTTCCAGCAGCTAGCAAAGCTTAGGAGACATATAATAAATAGCTCTATCTAACGTTGCTATTTTTTTCTTCACATTCACTTTCTTTCCATTTTGTCTTGATTTGTTTCCTCATTTATTCTATTAGTCTGTAACACTTACACAGTCATTTGTGCTGTATTTTGTATCACCAACATGTATATGGTATATATGCTATTCACAACAACGATATTGACAATGCTGCCAGCAGGAATGGACTTTAAAAGTCACTTTAGAAACTGATTTATGTTAAAGTACTGAGCAGCGTATGACACACGACCCATTTACTGTCATTTAACGGGCCTGGAAACACGCGTGAAGCTAGCACAAAACGAGAACTCGTTCCCTCGGTCGCACCCAATCTTCCACTGCATTTCGGGCACTTCTGTCTGCTTTTTGAAGGTCCTTTCTCTCTCCTCACACTGCGCTGGCTCTCCAAGAGACAGACCCGGGGCGGACAGAGCCCGCACCTCGCACCCGCCGTGAGGAACCGACGAGGGACACGCTCGGCTGCCGCACCACGCGTGGCATTTCTCACTAGGACAGCCGAGACCGGTGGGGACGGTGTGGTTCTTACGGGACCCCAACCCTACCGCCTACATGGCGGCTCTGACCGCTTTGCCTGCCCCGATGCGGTGTCCGAGCACGGGGCTGTGCCCGCCCTGCCCTGCCCGGCCCTGCCTTGCCCTCAGCTCTGCCCCCGGGGGCACCGCAGCCCCCTCGCCCAGCGCTCCCACACGCTCTGTTGTGCGTGTTCCTCCCGAGAGCAGCAAACAGCCCTGTGACAGTGCGACGGCCGCCAGCGCAGGCCAGGCACGTAAATTTAAAAACAGCCGTAGTAAGAACGTTCTCGTATCTCGGTCTCCTGATAAGACACGGGAGCGTCCCCTCAGATTGCTGCTCCGGCAGAGCACAAAAA
>VZRW01009269.1:6574-25777 GCA_013398125.1 Aegotheles bennettii | reverse complement strand
CTTCATTGTAGTTGGAATTGTATAGGCAAAAGACACTCAATAGGCTTATTCTGATGTCTCTATGTGTCTGATATATGAACAAGTTTTGTCCTAGTGCATTCACTCCAATGTTATCATTTTTCCATGTTACTCATTTTTTCCTACTCACCTCCAAAGTAAGAGCCATCTGTCAGCTTCAGCTCCTTGTTGGATTTGGTGATGACGCCAGCAACACCGTGCTGAATGAAATACATCTTTTTACCCACAGTCCCTTCTCGGATAATATAATCGCCAGGTTGGAACACCTCAAATTGCAGTTTGCTTAGCATGGAAGTCACAAAATTTGGGTCTGCATTAGCAAAAAGAGGCATTGTAGCTACCAGCTTCCGACAGTTGAAGTTGACAATCTCCTATATGGGAAGGAAACATAACGATAATAATGGTCAGCAAATATATACAATATGACAAGCACTGAAAAAAAGACACTGCTTTCTTCACAAAGAAGTTCTTCATGCTCATATTGGACTTCTTAGTATTTCCTTACGTGCTTAATTTTTTAATCTCATTATATTTAAATGTGTTTCCAATGAAGTGATTGAAACAACAGTGCAGTCTGATTTGTATTTCTGAGGTGAAAGGTTGTCTTCTTCAGGTCATTTTTCATGTTATTTATTATTCTGCTTGGATTTTAAGGGGAAAAATATGAGAGACAGATAAAATTTAAATAGGAATTACACTGCCTGACAAAAAGAGCAGCTCCTGCAATAACTGTATTAAGTGATTAAGTTACGCAAGCCTTATGTTTTCAAATATTACATCAGTAACATCTTTCTGATCAAAACAACTCCAGTGGTAATACAAATGTACATTACAGTTAGCTGCAGGGCTAGCTGAAATCAACAGGAAATTTTCCTTCCCGGAATTTAATTCATTTTGTAAACAGAGAGGCATACACTCCTGCCCTTCCAAGACATGCATGTACAATAGAGCCTTATATGCAGAAAGCAATGCTATTTTCCTAAGACTTCTACAGGCCTTAAGGGTGTTTCTCATCAAGAATATTTACATTTACAGAATGCTATAAATGTCCTACTTATTTTTAATTAAAAAAATGAGCCATTTCTGAAAGAGTTTTAAGCTCATTCTTGAAGACCTTATTTTGGCTTAGGAAAATTAACATGGCCAGTTATCATACAGATTTAACAGTGTATTGAAGAGCTGAGACCAATTAGTATTACACATGGAAAGGGGTTCAGGCTGGTCACAAACATGCAACCCATGTTAGAAACCCAAACATGACAGTAAGAGCATATATGATCATCTGTATATAAATGCACACAGAGCAAACAGAAGAAAAATATAACCAGCAGACACCTAACTGCTTTGGAAAACTAAATATTTCATTGTACGCGGAGTATCCCTAGCATTTCTTACACTAAACCAAAGCTTCGTAATTGGCATAAAAGAGACAACCCACCTACCAGCCCTCTCACTTCCTTGACTGAAGCCCATTGAAGTCCTGCTGGAAGTTACTTTTTGAACCTCCCATGCATCTGCTGTCTCATACTTATGTATCTCATATATGCCAGGCAGCCAGCTTTCTGGGCAGCAAGCTCGGATATACTTGTTCACAATTCAGATAAATTCCTTTCTTCTCCTCCCACTTCCACTATGTGATATACGACTTGTAGACATGATGGGGAAGCTCAGCTCATTCCACAGTACAAGCAACAAAATTACAATGGGTTCTTCAAATCATTCCCCTTGCACCCAGGAAGGAGGTGGGAATCTCCCTTTGAAAGGAAACCATTGGCTACTGAGGCAATTAAGAAGCATGGGTATGATATAAGAGTGAATAAACAAGCACCTTTCCCAGAGAAATTACATTCTTTCAAAACAAATCCAGAGGAACTTGGAAAAATAATGTGAAACAAAATGTCTCACCAAGCACTTGGGAAGCAGAAAGCTGTTATCTTCAGCAATGTCTTATTTTTCATTAAAGAAAGGAAAAAACAGGGCAAACTTAATTCCTAGTGCTACTCCTAGGACAGACTTACAATATCTTATGACAATCCCACAAGAAAGTGTCATTATATAATGGCAGGGTGGAAATAAACATGTCTTTAAACAGGAATGAACATTGGCTCTTAATAATGGGCAGTACAGCAATTATCTTTAACCCTGGTCTCAACAGCATCACATTTATATGCTTAGATAAACACTATATAAGCCTTTTTTCCACCTCCTCTTTTTTTCTNTTCAGAATTATTTGGTTAAATACAGAGTGAATGAAGAGTGAGATGCTACATCTTTGAAGTCCAATACTAAATTCAAATGGAATTCAGTGGGGATATGATTCCACCAAGAATATTTTATCTGAGAATTATTTGTAAATTGTGGAAATAGAATGACACTGCTGTTCCATCATTTTTCACTGTGCTGCCTCACTCTCTCCCATCCTCTCTGATTGCCATAACTTCCCCTTCTTATGAGTGTTTTGGCATGCCTGAAACACTATGTCATCTATGGTCTCCACAGATAAGAATAAATGGGCTGGATTAAGATAGATCTGATACCTAGCAGGAATGGAAACAGAAAAGACATGAGGAAAAGTGCACTGAGATTTGTAATGACTGGGAGACTCTTACTTACAAAAAGGAAGAGCAGTCTGGCTATGACTCCCACTCACTGCAAGCAGAGACATGGATGCTACGACTGCACCACTATGGGACAATACTATCTATGCATAAGACATCAGAATCAGAGCTTAAAAAAATTCACAAACTAGTTGTGATTGTCAAAACACATGGAAAGTTTGATGTAAGATGTGGCGCCACTTGCTTGAACCCAAAAATTTTCTCAAGCAACAGAACTACAGATAGATAACACTGGTATTCAAGACCAGTGAATCCTGCTGATTCATTACATCAAGAGGAGTAATCTCAGGCTAACTCTTCAAGTATATTCTGTGTAAGTGAGTAAATATTAAAAAGAGATTCCAGTTGACTGTCTTTCTAAACAGTGAGTAAAAGCCTGTTTTGCTTCTCATCTAAATACCTCATTTCTCCATAAAGCCAAAACCTCTCTCCCAAGGGAAAGATACTCTCTGCTCCCACTGCTCGCAATTACAGTGGCATCACGCAAGGAGTCCCAGACTACATCCTCAGCTCTGTATGAGATTGTGTTACTGCAGTCTTGGCTGATTCTGGAAAGCTAGCAGTAGCTATCATTTGTCTTGCCTTGCTCAGGGACTTTTCAGTAGACTTGCTGCTTGTTTTATTTCTGAAAGTGAGTAGCTTGTTCTGCATGCCCAGGAGGCAGAGAAAGAAAATTACTAAAGAAAGCAAAAATTGACTGGCAATTATATAGAAGTTGGTGGGGAAGCACAGAAAAGGCTGGGAAAGTGGAAAGTTCAACTCCAGTCGTGATCAGGAAGAAAGAATAAAATAGAGCTAGGTGGAGCATCAAGAGAGAATGGGAGGAAAACAAAGAGAAAGAACACAAAGACCTAGAAGAAAAAGAAAAAAGAAGGCAGGAAGGTTGACTTTAAAAACAGATTGAGAAACTGAAAATCCTGAAAAAGAGAGAGCACAGGAGCACAAAACCTGGAGAAAAGGTGTCTGGAGTGAAAGCTAGTAGGGCAAGTGAAGTAAACAAAAGGAAAATTGGGAAAAAAAGACAAGTGAACAGTAATGTATCTTAACAGCATCATAGAAGAGCATGATATAGGTGGAGGGAAGAATTCAGACCTGCATGACTCCTCTTTGACGAGCCAGTCCCACCAAACCAGAAAGGAATTCATCTTGTCTTGGGAATCCCTCCAAAAAAACTCCTTGTCGCAGGATTTTCACCTTTGTAATGTTAAGTCCTCTTATGGCTTCATCTTCTACCCATCTTTCTCTCTTGATAGGTAATTTATATCTGGATAAACCTATATATACACACACATTGCATGCTCAGCCTGAGTTACCTAATGAAGGTACCAACATAACTACAAAAACCACCCTGCTGTGGTAATTTCAGCCATTATATCTTAGTAATGCATTTTTTTTTTTATTACTTTTCTGTGCAAGTTTATGCTAAAGTCAAAACTTTCCTTATTTAAGACATTAGAAGGAGGAAAACTACCGAGGGAGAAAGAAATGTGTCATTTTTAAGTGCTCTGTTTTTCTTTAAAGTGTTCTTTTATTTAAATATGAGATCACTCAGAGCAAGCAAGAAAAATACATTTCCCTGACTCTTAATCACACACAGTGTTGCAATTTCAGATTCTTGTGTATTACTTTAAATATCATCTTGGGGAGAAAGAAACAGTAAAGATTATGGACATGTTTTATGTAACTCAGAAAGTACTAGGAGAAATAGTTCTGTGTTTTAAAAGAAAGGTAACTGCCAAATTAAAAGTTGACATTTTGTGCAGAGAAAAAATCTTTCACTCATATTTTGTTTGAGTTAATTCTTTGGGACCAGACTGGAACCAGATTATGCCACCCAATATGATATCTTAATTAAATGAAATAAAAATTATTTTGTCTCACCTCTACATGAAGAAAATACCAAGTGAAGCCTGAGGAAAGGATCAGGACTGTTTTATACAGCTGAAGTGGTTAAAGTGCAAGAGTGATTTAGACCTACACTGAACAAGTGTTCACCTAGTTCAAGTATTGGTCTCTGTTACACAAGAACTAAGTTGGAAGTGCAATAGTTTCCTTTATGCAAGAGATCAGTTAGATAATTACACTAGCTTCTGCTCCTTTACAGTGTACTGTGTTTTTTTGCTCATCTTGGACTTACTGGCTATTTTTTCAAACTGATTTCAAAGCATCAGATATTTTCATTCTGAGTGGTTTCAGTATTTCTGGATGACTGCTCCGATGCATTTCAAGATGTCACATTTAGAGAAGCTGCTGCAAGGCTACCCTAGCTGTGATTGCGGCATGCCGGTGGCCAACTTCTCCAATGACATCTGTAAGAGGTTTTAGGGCTTTATCTCCAGGAGAAGATTTTTAGGTAGAGGTACTGCTTTTAGTTAACATACTGGAAAAAGCTACTGCTAGAAAAAAGCAGAAAAAGTTCTTGAAAGATCTGTACACCTGAAAGATTATTTGCTTTTCCCCACTAATATAATTGAGTTACTACTTCCACTTACCATCTATCTCCTTCTTATTTGTAGGCCAGCAAAGTCTGTTTATGACTACATTGAAAAATAGCTTAGTTTCTTTGGGCCACTTCTATATACTATTGTAAAAATCTAGTGCATAACTTTAACAATGCACTTTTTTTTTTTTCTGTGTCCTTCCTTTACACTTTGCTTTCAAAGGATGAGAAAGTAAATCAGTCTTAACCTCTTGGTCACTGAAAGGAAGAAATCACTTAATTGAGAAAGCTATTTTTTCTCATAGAAATAACTCTCAGAAGAAAAATTATTGAGTAAGTAAGAGAGAACTATAGATAAAAGCATGGTATTTAGGGATTTTGGGCTGTAGGAGCAGGTTAATTATATTTAAACTTTTTAAGTTTTAAGGGTTCATATTCTGTGGGTTCATTATTTCCTGTAATTTTTTAACCCATTGGTCAATTATAGTCAACTTTGGCAAAAAGAAGGCATCTCAGTGATATTAAGTTCTCACAGATTTTATGACAGCAGGTAATCACGAGGACTAGGATTAGTATCCTACTGAGGGAATGACTACATCATTTGCTCACAAATTGTTTAGTGCCAGAAAATCTATATATGGCAATGCGATGCAATGTTCTTCTTTTCTGGTGCACCTGAAATTGTTCAAATTGCTTTGACACATTCTGTTTAATCACTTATACAGAGTGTATGACTTAAAAATAAATTCTGCTCAGAGGCTGTCATATAACAACTATGTCCATTTTTCTCTTTGAATGGGATTACCATGATTTTCCATTTTTCAACTACACTGATCAATTTTAACAGAGTCTGTGCTTAAATTTTACTTACAAATAGGATAACTCTTGGATAGCATAATTTATGTCTAAAGCTGCATTAAGAAACACAATTCTTTTTTCTTTAAGAACAAGTGAACAAGTGAACAAGTGAACAAGTTCTAGAAAACCTCACTGTCCAGTTCCTTCAGCTACATATTTTAAAGCCCAAGAATGCTCTGATCTGAGGTAACTTACATGTTTGACCTACAGACAAAGTACAGAACCTGAAAAAACTGATCTCTAAAGCAAAGACAGTTCATGTGATCCCAGTTGCCTTGAAAACCAGCAGCCAGCCTGTGTATTTACATTTTCAAAGCCCTCAGGTCCCCAAGACCTCCAGCATACCTGCATACACATTGCCCAGATGCAGAAAATTTTCCAGACAGCTGTGAGATAAGCTTAGGCAGGCAAAAAGAAGGGAGGAATAAATACACTTTCCAGCCAAATGATGAATGAAATACCCTGCCCAGATTCTACCAGAAGCGAGTTGAAACACGTTGGGGTTTTTTTTCATCTAGCTCTGTTCAACTCAGTTTAAGACGAGTCAGCCTTAAAGAGATCATATGGTAGCCATTATTGCTGTCTCCTAAGAGAAAGCAATCTTTTTATGCATTTGCAAGCAGAAGAGATATAGATTTGACCAATTATATCTTCTTGGCTTCTTTGATTAAATGTTGGCCTTCTGCATACTTTTCTATCATTCCCTACTTGATTAGAATTTTCTATTCAACTCCTTATATGCATTTTTTATGCTTCAGAATTATTATTGCATTAAATTCAAATGCAGACAGGATAATCCTTTTGAGGATATATGGTTCAACCAAACTTACAATAAAGTCAGTCTGATGAAGGATATCCATCTTTTTCCCAACTTGTTAATTGATTTAATGGAGCTTAGGGGAGAGCAGTTCTATGCATCACATGCTTCTCATATCTGGGTCTTCCATTATATTTAGAAGATTAAAAAAGAGAAAAAGAATGGAGGAAAGAAAGAAAAAACACACTATCCATCCACCCTTTCATTCACCCAACTGTCCATCCATTCCTTAACTGGGGTATTTTTAAAAGGAATTTAGCTTTCATCTTCTTCAATGTTCTGAAATGTTCTATGCCTCTTAAGTTTGGTTTCCAGCTGGGGATGAGAAGCATCAAAATGATAACAGTGATACAGGCAATCTTTTAAGTCAGTCTGTAATTGTGAGATAGCCAGTCTAATTTCAAAAGTCTGAGAAGTCTTGATAATCCAGATAACTACTTAAAGTTTGGGCCAGTTGACTGATCTCTACTTCTTGCAGGTTTTCCCTCCTGAACAAATTTCCTTGATACTCTTACTAAAAAGCCACACACAGTTCATTATAGAAAGTAATATGGAATTAGTGCGGTCTGATAGAGCAGTCGCTGTAAAGACTGTTTCATGTTATTAACTGAATAAATAAACTGTAATTTATAAATGTATTTAACAATGACTATTTCAGTTTTCTGCCCCTGAGTTACCAAATATCTTTATTCCTATCTCTGTGTATGTGTGTTCATTTGTGTGTAATATTCACTAATACTAAATAATGTCTTGGACAGGGAGCACTTAAGACTGAAATCTTGGTTGAGTAAGGCATTTTAAATATTGAAGTTGTCCCAGTATGCCACTGAGACACCAGATTTAAACTTATGTATTCTTAAATTGTGGCAGAAAGTTGAATCCTAAGAGATATGATCCTATTGGTATTCATATCCTATTGGTACTCATATCAGAAACTTTTGTTAGTACATGGAAGACTGGCATGAATTAGTCATCGTGTTTGTTGCACGAATGAGTGAAGCACATCTCATGTTTCTCCAAACAGTGATCAAGAAACAGAAGAAAGTTTGTTTTGCTAAAATTACAAAACTTAGTCCAGTCTGCTTGCTCACAGGTTAATATCTTCTGTAGCATTGCTTTTCCACTGTCTTTGGAGATTCGAGTTCTATTTGGTAATCTGATCATTCTGGAAACCATATTCACTCTTGTGCATTTGTACAGAAACTCCAGTGATACTACTTTCTAACACTAATCAATCTGTGGTTGATCTTATATGTGATCTGTGTGGCACCTACTATTTTTTTCTACTATATCCTTCCAAAAAAAAAAGCTCAAATGCTACTTATAGCTTTTCTGAATTAAAAATACCACTTATATTCACTAAAGTCAGTGAGTTTTCACCTGTTTGCCAGAAAAAAGAATGGTTTTGTGTTAATATAGTGCTGAAGAGCCACTGTTCTCATGACAGTGCTTGAGTCACCTGATTGCAAGGAAGAGTAGTTGTGCATGTCAGAAAGAGAAAAGAGTCAGTTGAGTTTTGCAAAGGGAGCCTGAGCTACATTTATATTTGTGTGACTTATTAGGTAAAGTATATTGGTTTAGGTGCTTTATTGTGTAAAATACGTCAGTCAGAATGCAGAACTGCAGTGCTGGGGGAACAATATGGTTTCTCTTGCAGAAGAAAGGAAAGGCCATGAAGAGAGTAACTTGTGGATGAAAGTACATAGGAAAAAACCTGTGTTTGAAGCCAGCTTGGGGCTGACTGGGAGCTAAAACAAAATGCTGTATTTCTATGTTGACTTATTTCTGATTTGCGCTTCTTTGATCAAGACCAGAAATTGAAGCTAGGAATGATTCCATGGAGAGTTTACTATGAGTAAGTAAATTAACAGGCAAGAAATTCCTGCTGTCATCTCATCTCACCCTCTTTGTCCTTTCCTCCCATTCCCAGTTCCCTGTGTACTGCAACCCAAATGGCCAAAACAAGTGAGTCAGCAAGGAGGTAGGCTTTATCTACACCCTATGTGTACAGTTTAGCTGACAGAGTAACAATAACAACCAGAAAAACAGTTATTTAAAAATCAGTGGTGATTTGTTCACTGAGTTATTTTAAAGCTCTTCAAGAGCTCTGGATCAGAAATACTGCTATCTTGTTAATTGCTAGGTTAACACTTACTTCTTATGAATTAAACACCCATTGGTTCAAAGCCTTTCTTTATAAAATTATTAAGAGATTTAAATTAAATCTTACTCATTATACTGGATAAATCCGAGTTAGCTGAGCTTGAAATATCCACACTGAAATTATGCTTAGAGTTCTTAAGCACATTTCTATTTTCAACTAATTTGATTTGTAAATATTCAGTGAAGGCCTACTCTATATGACAATATGGGAGAAACAACAAACTCCTTATTTTATCTAACAAACAAAACCTAAGCATTGTTACATTATGTATAATCCACATCTTCAAGTGGTGAAAAGGTGCATTTGTAAACAATGAGAAGATTTATTTAGATTTCTTAGACAATTGTGTGACAGAACCCTGAATGTCTGTGTGTGTATATGCTAGAATATTTACAATGTCAGCTATAGATGTAAACATCTATATATAACAGAAGGATATAAAAAGAAAGATAAGGAGGATGCCCAATCCCTTTCTAATTCTGAATCAGCCTTCGTCACTGCTTTGCTATGTGAACTAGGACAAACTGATTATGAGACTATTTTCTAAAGGAAACTACTGAAAAGGGTGCTGGAGTGGGATCAGGCTCAGTGATGTTATGTTGTGAGCAGCAACTTGCAACACCAGTGTAAGAAGCTCATGACCCACATTCAGGCCACTGCACCAGAGGGTGAGCATGCAGAAGTAGAAAAATACTGAAAGTGCTCATTGGTTGATGCTCAGTTGTAAGGGTGAGACATGGAGAGCTGGCTCCAGAAGAGACAGCACTGGATGAGAAAAATGAAGTTTCTGGGAATAACTTAGTAGAGTGACAGCCAGACAGCCCTGAAGATCGAAGTTTCTTGAGAGTGTCACTTTGACTAATATTGGTAGCTGCAGGGGAAAGAGATTCATAAATGTCACGGGAGGTGTAAAGAGTGGAAGAAATTCTGAGGAGTGCAAGTAGGTGTGGTGACAGCAAGAACAGACTCTATAGCAGATCATGTGGAGGAAAGAGAAGGCAAACTGGCAGGAGTGCACTTGTCAATGTGGATTAGTAATAACAGCTGGAGTAAAAGTAACACATCACACTCTTTAAACATCCAGCAGGCAGACACAATAATGGCATGGTATCAGAGGAACAAAGAAAGAGTCACATTACAACTGGGAGCCAAAACATGTTCAAGACTTGACAGATCCAGAATGCATGGGACATGCTCAGCATTCACACATCCAGAAAATTTTTGTTTAGGGAGCACAGGGAGGAAGCGACTATGTAAATTATAACCAAGAAACCAGGGGAGATACCTGCAGTCTCCTGTCACTACATTTAGTAATTATGCTGTGCCTACTCTCTCTATGCAATCACTAAGGCCTTCAATATTTGTGCTATGCTTTCTTTCCAGGACTAGATGTGCACTAAAAGCAGGGGGGGCTGATGACAATAAGGCACTCAGGAACTGCTGTTAGCATTTGTGCATAGACCTGGCAGCCACACGATGTAGGTGCATAGGCAGTGTATTTTTTTTACCTTGCTTAAATATTCTTTTTCAAAACAATTTTAGTTCATCTGCTTGCCCAAAGTTTTAAATTTATTTAACCATTAATAGCATTTAAGTATAATTACATTACTCACTTTATGAATTAAATATAAGCTGAGAATTAATTCCATAAGAAATATGTTCCTATAATTTATTCAGAAGATTTTCAAATGTTATTAAGACTATAGCTTAATGCCTACTTTTATGAATAAATTTATCTGTATTGATTTTGTATCATAGGAGAGCCCCTTAAACCCTTGTCATTTCAGTTCATTTTAAAGTAATATAATATAAACATAGTGCCACCAAACTGGTGGCATAAGAAATATCTGTTGAGATATCCTGTAACAGTGAGAAACATAAAGATCATATTGGTGTACATAATGCAATGTATGTACTTATTACTATGCAAAGATATCAACAGAGTACTATACAGTATTTTTCCCCCACATACATCTTGGACACATGCAATTGTATGTATGTGCCTGATCGTCTGTGTATGTGTGTATATATATGCATATATAAGCTCTCCCACACATATATTTATATGTGTACATGGACATATCTATATGCTCACAAACGTACATATTTGTACATTTAATGTAAAAAAATCAAAGTTTAACTAGTTAATGTGACCATTAGAACTATATTTCAAATTAGTTTTAGCTAAAAATTCAGAGGTTAATATAACTCATGTAAGAATGTGTGCTTGTATAACTGAAGTTATAAACTACAAGCAAAAAGGTGAGAGGAAAGAAGATTCTGCTTCCAGCCCCAATTATGTTCTTTGGAAATGAAATGTCCTGATGTTCTATACTCTGCAAGGACACATGATCTATGCCTATTTTCAGCGAACATCTTCTCACACGGTGGCCTAAAAATAGGCCAGCCATGAACCTTAAATAATCTCTCAGGAAGGGTATTAACCTCTTTCTCACATTCTAAGTTTGTCCCATTGCTGTAAGTATCAATATTCTGAAGAATGTATCCGGTGTTAGAGAATGACAAAGCAAGCTACATACACCTCCATTTCTGCTTCTCTGCAGATGTCATTGCCTCTCAAGGTCTGTTATATATTAAGCCATCCACACATAATATTGATAGCATTTCTCTTCTTCTCAGTAGTGAATCTGTTTTGTGCCAGATGATAAAAACCATGAACTATTTAATTTCCAATATCTACTGAGAGGAAACTTTCTACTGTTGGTGATGTGGATGATTATGAAAAATTGCATTTTCGTAAATACACAAGTGTTTATACAATGTGTGGAAATGAGTAGTACAATGAGTAGCTAGATTTGTGGTTTGGGGACTGTGGATGTCTGTACTAGTCACTGTATTTCCCAAATAATCTGTTATTTTAAAATTTATTCTCAGTTGTTCTGCTCTTTTCTTACTTTTTAGTAGGCACATATCCATCTTTGCTTCCTGATTTACAATTTAGTACAAGAAAAAACTCCTCACTATGAATTAAACTTACATGAATACATGTAAGAGACATTCCTAAGATCAGAGAATTAAATATTAAATAGTTTTCAGTTTTACAGCTACCTAATGACTGCAATTCAGGCTAAAACGAAAACTGTTAATTACAAAGAATGTGGATTTTCTTTAAAATATATAGAATCACACAAGTATTTACTTTATCTACAAAATAGTTTACCCTTTTAGCAAGGTACCATCCATTGCTTTAAATGTGCTACAGTGATCAGAGCGCACAAACATGCAATAGTCAGCTCAGAAATTTTGCAACTGTATGTGCTTTAGGGCATCTTATTAGTATCCCCTCAGCCAGCCACAGTGTTTCTGCTTTTCACAAGTGAAGGAAAAGAAAAATGGATTTATGCAGAAGAAAATTAACATAGACACCACAGAGCAAGATGGGAGATTAAAATCCTTTTAGGGGAACTCCTTGTCAGTCAGTGCTTTACTCCTACTGAAGGTGGTTTTAGGATGTGCTACCACTGAGCAGGACTGTGCGAAAGTATCATGAAAGAGACAAAGAAAACAGACAAGAAAAATTTCCTTGAACTCAGTCCAGGAACCACTGGGAAGTCTACCCGTATTCACAGTTTCAGACTCCACATTTTGCACCAGCTTTTAACTCTACTCATCTCTAACAATCTTGTATCACAGTAGTTTAGTCCCAAGGGGAGGAAGACTCTTGTTAATCACACCAATTTCCTTCAGTGTTACACACTTACCTTTAAATTAAACAAGTGCAAACCTTGTGCATCCACATGTATGCTAAATTTCATTATCTATCCATTTATATGTAATTTCAAAAAGTTTTTTTGCAATTCCAATTTCCATTCAATTTCTTATATAAGGACTATTCTTCCAAATAGATTACACTTTCAAAAGATTATTTTGCAACTGAGGAGGAGACCCATGATTTTTCAGATAGTAAGACTTTAGAAAAAAACCCCAGTATTTCAACTTTGGCCTACTTGCAAGACCAAGTGGAGAAAAGATTATAAGTATTTGCTCATTGTGTTCGCTAGGTAGCAGCAGTCCAAGATTAGAGACTAGACAGTTTTGTCCAGGTTTCAAAATAATGTACAACCTTTTTGTTAAAGTGGCACTAGGAAAAAAGTTAAACAATGATCTAGAATTGTCATGATGTGCAGAGTTTAACTTTGATATCTCCCACAGAGATTGTGCTCTGTTGGTTTTTATTCTCCTTGTCTTTGTCTTTGAGATCACATGCTTTCAAAAGGCAACTCCAAATTTGTGCATAGGAAATGCTGTGTACCCTTCTCTATGCTGTTACTTCCATAATCATAATGTGCAACTGAGTGCACAAAAATAGGTACATGCATTTGCTTCTGCATCATACAGTTCACGGCATCATACAGTTCCTCTCCAAGGATGAGATTTACAGGAAAGCAACATGGGCACATCCATACCATGCATCCCTGGCTTGTCTGCACCACATTTTCTACTGGAATCAGGGCTGCATGCTGTCCTTTAATTCCCCTCTTCCCCTTCCCATGCTCCCCTTATGCAAGTGCCATGACTTCTTACTGCAGAAGCCCATGAAGGGGAAATGGAGAACTCCAGCAGGTACCAGATTGCTTTCCTGTAGCCAGATCCTGCATCTCCTAATCTGGAATTAAAACAGACACTGTAGTTGCCAATCCTGCATCAAGAACTTTCATAGCAAGTTCAAAGGAACATGTGCTAACTTCTGTTTTAATGTGAAGGACTCACAGTCACAATTCAGGGCTTAGAGCAAAAGCTCATTCAGTTTTAGCAAAAAAACCCAAAACTTTCCAAATCCTACTAAAGAGGACACTAGCTAAGACAAAGCAAGCACAGTGTTAAAAGAATGTGTTTCAATAAGAGAGCTAACTCAGAAGTAATTTGAAGTACTTTGTTATTATTTTTAACCACCTAAAAATCAGCAATGCCATCTATAATTGTGATAGCATATAAAGACCTAATAGGAATGAGCATGCTGTGGTAACCATTGCCTAATATGTAGTAACCTTTCCTGGCTTTCAGCAGAAGCTGTATGAAGGAAAAAAAAAAAGCTTGACTCTTTCCATCTGCTGCCCCTAGCACTACCTGGGTATCAGCTAGCTGAACAATCTTTCACTCCATTAAAAACTGAGACATGACATGCATGTTGTTGGACTGAATAAGGCAATGGTGCAGAATTCTCCTCTGCAAAACAACACTTCTGTTGCAACATCTGCATTAGCTGCTGTTCTGTTTCTCGTCCCTGGTGGCCATAAAAACCTTTCTGATTCTTCTCTTCAGTTGCCTGAGCAGAAGTTTAGACAGGAACAGGCACAGCCTGGATTTACTCTTCTATAATGGGATTTGAAATCTCTCACAGTGTTTAGTTTGCATCTGAATAGTGTGGTACTTTTCCCAAATAAGTTACCTTTTTACAAAAGGCAACTACTGCACCGAAATTTGGGGATTTTATTTGGATGGGTATATTTGAAGAGCTCATGAAAGAGCTGTTATGTCTGGAATATCTAATAAACAGTTAGGGCAAGGGAATCTCATTGGTGCCGTAGTGACTGTTCAAAATCATAACTACTGAGAACAGTTGGTGTATTATTATTTGTATTATTGGAAGCACATAGATTTGAACTTGTCAAATCTTGTTTCAGCTCAGAAAAGATTTGCTGACAAAGCATGTCAAACACAGAAGGGACTGTGATCAAAGTTTCTTGAATATGTGAAACAGCAATGAAAGTGGTTGACAGTTCAAAAGCTATGTCTGAACTGCAGTATGTACACTCGTGTATGTGCATACATCGAGGAGCAAACACACGCACCATCGTTCAGAAAATCAAACTACATTGTTTTAGGTCCTTGGGAAAGAGATTTGAGCGTGCCCACAGTTTGCTACCATGTCACATCCGCCAGGGCAAAGCATCTTAAAACACAATAATCTAATCACCTGGTGACTGTTCATTTCCAACATCAAAACAGCCCATTTGTTACTATTTTTAATTTCAGAAACTTGATTATAGTCCTTTCTAAGAAGTTTTCAGAGCTTTGCTTAAGCTTTGTATACTTAGACAATTACTTAGGCATACCTTATACAGATCTTTGAAAAATACCAATACTTTTTTTTCCAGCATTTGTGAAATAAATAATGCTGCGGTGTATCAGCATTTATTCTGCAAGACTGACAAGCTGCATAATTCATTCATGACTTCAGTACTTCAGAGTATGTACTAAAGTTATGTTTTATCTGTGCCTATGTGGAAAAAACTTCTACTGCACTAGATACAGAGGTATTCACTCGCTCCATATAGCTATATAGAGATAGTTAATGGGTTCCAGTATGACTAAATCTATAATTCTGAGGCATTTTCCCTAGTTCCCCTCTTTAAGCTTCAAACCAAGGTTCACTGCATATAAAAATGCATAAAAGTACAGTGGATTAAAATGAAAGAATTACCTGTCTCTATAAGCTAAGCTTATGGACCTGTTCTATGGAAGCAAAATACTTGAAATCTCTGAAAATTTAATATTAACAATACTTTATTGTTTTTAAATAAACTCATTTGATTTTCTGCCATTATTTTAACATTTGATGGCCTGCATCCAAAAATCACGACTACACTATTAAAAAGAATTGAAGTATACTGTGGTCTAATCACACCACATTTTGACCTCATACTATTAACTCTAGAGATGCTTCATCCTTTGTGCATTGGATTATAGTACAGTGTAAATGAGGATATAATATTTTCTGATTTCTAAAAATAAATATTAAATAGAAAGACATTACAAAAGGAAGTAAGTTTTAATGGGGAAAAGGAGAAGACTAACAACGGGAAAAATAGTGAAGTTACTAAATTCATAATTTTAAAATTAATTTGGAAAGGACTAAATATGTTCTCAAAAAATATACTCAATTTGCCTACACATACCAAACTGATCTGGTTTTAGCCCATTTTAACTTAGATACTATTATTATTATCAGTTGTAAATCCAGTAATGGAAGCTTTCCATTATTTTGTTGTGAGAGTACCTCCCTTACAAGAACTGTCACAAAATGCCTCCCTTGATGCAATACTAAGCACCATTCAGGGTCTTTTTCAGACTCTCACACCTGACTCATTAGGCTGTAATAAGTACTATAATGTACTTGCATTGACTATTCCTGTGGGAACAGCAAAGGCCGAGAACTTCACACAGTTCTGCTTAATTTCAAAACCAGCACCACGTAAAGATGAAAAAGCTTCCTAAAAAGAAACTAAAAGCAGCTTCTTATAGGCTTGCTGGAAATTACTGATAGAGAACTATGTTAAATGACACTCCTAGACAAAAACATAAAATAATGCATACATTACCTCTTATGAGTTAACTCTTACAGTTATAATTTTTAAAAAAGTAAACTCAATGGTTGGTAGTGATTAAAAAAAGCAAATTAATGTTAGGGATTATTAGTAAAGGAATTATTCATGTTACTATAACATCTGTATGTTGGCTGCAGAGCTGGTGCTCTCATCTCTAAAAGGCTATAGTAGAGCCAGTAACAATGTTGAGCACGGCAAGAAGGATGATCATGGGGGTGTGCTGGCTTCCATGCAAGAAAGAATTAAGTAGAATAGGTCTTTTTACCTTCAAAAATATACAGTTTAAGGATGTTATCATAGGAGTCTATAAAAACATAACTTGCATGCAAAGGGTGGGTAGGAATTGACTGTACTATCACTTTTGCTATAAGGATTAATGACCATCAAAACAAAAAAACAGGAGAAGCCAGGTTCAATCCCAAAATGAGGAAGTGGTTTCTCACGCAGAAAGGTACAGGTCTGTGCTCCTTGCCAAAGAATGGTGTGGTTGCAGAAATAGTACCTAGATTCAAGACGAGTGTAAGTAATTTGAAGAGATATGTATTAAGGATTACCCAGTAGACAAATCACATCAATCTCAGAGAATCCCTTGAAATTAAAATACTCAGAGTTTAGGAGAGTCATTAAGGGAAATGCCATACTTGGCCTGTTCTCATTCTTCTCTGGGCATCCATCTACAGCCACTGCTGGCAAAGCTGGTGGCTTAGACAAACGCTAGTGCTGAGTCACTTTGAAATTTCTTACTCTGTTCTTAGATAAAACTGCTTATGTGTATTCAGGTGTCCTTTCAGAACAGATTTCTCTCAGCTGTGGGTTTTGGATGGTTTTGGTTTTTTTCCTGCTGTCTGTATGATCTACATTTCACATCATAACAGTTAAAAGGTCACTTCTGGGACTAGGGTCTTCTGATGGCAAATTAAGTTCAAGCATGTAAGCAGCAAGAACTCCAAGCTAAAAAGTATGAACTTTAGAAAACTTCATAAGTATCTCTGTATGCTAAAGAACCAGAGATGATATTTATATAAGGGGAACACGTTAATTGGTACCAATTGCTAAGTACTACCTCAAGAAATGAGGGAGGGAGATAGGTAATTGCAAACGCTATTAAAGGTAGAATTTATTTCAGGTGTTAACTGATGTTTGAAAAAGTAGCCTTTTTTCTAAGCTAGTCAGCCAGGTTTTCTTTACAGTGAGAATGTGTGTGTGGGGGGGTCGTATGTGCAGAGAAAGGCTTGATGATTTGTTCAGTCTCGTTGCAGAACTTTTATGGAGCTACAGGTAAGTTTGATGAATCCAGTCCTGCATGGCCTGGAAGAAGCAATTTAAAATTTTTATCTCTACCAAAATTGTAACTGCCAGGAGTCTCCTGACTACCTGATTCTCAAGAGGGCTGGACAGTCATTATCAGATAAGTCTAATTGTGAAAAAGGGCATATGCTTTTCAGTAAGAGTGAAATTTTTGAATTTAATGAAAAGAAATATAAATCTTTAATAGTTTACTTTCATCATAAAGCACCTTTCCTTACGAGCAGGTAGTAGCACACCACATATGACAATGCATGACTAATTCAGTATGAGTGCATACAACTGAGGTTATCCAATTGACTACATTACCATGGGACTAATAGACCTAAATTGTGCAACTAACTTAACCAAGGAGAAGAAGAAGTCTTTAAGTGCCATTTTCTAATAAGTGTCTACCTTAGTTTCCAGTTGTTGAAGGGAATCTCTTTAGTAATACAAAGTTATCCTTGAATGACATAGGTCACCTACCAGTTGCTATGAACTACCTAGAGAGAGCCTTGTAAAATTTTAAAATGTTCATGATTCTTTTTTTTTTCCTTTTTTTTAATGAAGCCTTATTAAATTCCCAACAGTAAACATGACTCTACTTCTGCTAACCAACAAAGTTAGCCACTCACATATATGCATAAAACTTTTTCTTAGTTTTTCATTTTTTTAGTCATCCAAACTACTATGAATGTTCCATACATAATTTTCAGAAGCTCATGAAAAATGAACATGCATCTTCTTTTACTAAAAAATTCTTACCTTTACTACAAGCATATAAAGCTTTGTTAGTAGTATTTTTCATGTAACAATTAATTTTGCACTAGATTTTTACTGCTAATTCTATGTCCTTTAGCTATTTTTAATGGCTCAATGATCATACTTGTATCATGTATAATTATTTTTCTGCTAAAAAAGAGTGAGCCAAAATTTTAAAACATGGACAAAAAAGGGTCTTCACTCCTAAAGAAAGCCTAGCTGTGGAAAATTTTAGCCCATGGAATAAATTTGAATGGCTGAGAACAAGGAGAAGTGCAAACACTGGAACTTTTTTATAGCATTTGATGATATTCAGGCTATAATTATGCAGTAGTTTGTGTGGTTTCTTTTGTTCTGTATACTGTAAATGAGGAAATAATGGTTTCAGTTCAATGTCTTCATCAGAAGCTACCTGCATCAAGCTAAGTATGCCCTGTGGAGACCTTGAATGTTTAATTCCTACCCTATGCTAAACTCAAAGTATAGTGAAATGCAGGATTCATAAAAAACTTAAGAAATGCAGTAAATATTCTTGAATTATGTAGCTATGGTACCTGTGCTATCACCTGGATGTTATAGCCTTGTGCAGTTATTGGCATGTAAGATGGTATATCCTGTCCAATATATGAACAGTTGTGTTCTGCCTTTATTATCCATTAGTAACATCATAAAGCCACTACCTGCACTACTAAACTGCACATACTGAAATGGTAGCAAAATAAAATTTGAAACTGATCAACTAAGTAATCACCCAAGTGGTGTTTACAGGGTACCTTTCATGAGCTGCCACCAGAATTTGGACAGATTAATTGGGAGACTTGTTCTGGCATTGCCACTCTCTAGTCCTTGCTTTCTTCCTCTTCCCCCCCGCCCCTCCCCCATCTATTTCT
>VZRW01009268.1:206972-226998 GCA_013398125.1 Aegotheles bennettii | reverse complement strand
CGGCCCCGGAGGGAGCGGGGTGGGGAGCGCAGCTCCGGTCCGAGCCGCTCGCAGGCAGCGCCGCGCCCCGCCAGGGACCAAGGTCCCGAATGTCGCCTCCCCGCCACCCCCTGGAGCGGGGTGCGAGCGGCACCGAGCCCTGCGCTGCCGGCAGCGCCGGGGATGGCCAAAGGGAACGGGGAGAGGTCAGCTCTGCACCAAGGGAACGCGGGGATGCGGATCCTGGGTCTGCATTGGAGAGAAAAACCAGTGCTCCGGGCCTGGCCCAGCCCAGTTCCACCGCAGTCACGTCCGTGTGTCCTCCACAGGGTCCCCCAGGAGCTTGAGCCATTCCAATGCAGTGCCCGTGTGTTTGATGGGCAGCAAAGAGGCCAGAGCAGCAGCTGATGCAGCATTAGAAGCTGGAAGTGGGGCCACGCTCCTGACTCCCCCCCTTCCCCTGCATTTCTCAGAAATAATCCCTATTTAAGTGCAATCCTGAGTTATGTAAGAACTGGATCATTCAGGTCAGTCATTTCAGCACCGAACTCTCAACAAAGCATCGTTACGAAACCATGGCCTGCAGTTACTGGGGTTTTATAAAATAAGTCTGCAACAACTGGTGACTGCGTTTTGCCTCAGTCCTAAGGCTGGGAACTGAAGAAACCATTTGTCTGAAGTTTAATTTCTGTACCTTCACCAAACACTAAAGTACAAGCGAGTGTTTTTAACACGTTCACACGATCAGCCTTGACATTACCTTATTCCTCCCCAAGAAGGCTCCGTGCAAAGCTGCAGTGGCTGCTTTATGGCATTTCAGCAGCTGTATTTTCAAGCATCACAGCCTTCTTCCCTCCAGTTCCCTCCCCGACCAAGCACATCATTTTCACCACAAATATGAAAAGCATATCTGGACAATCTGAGATTAATTTCACTGCTCAACCAAACTTTATTGAAAGTACTCCTTGCCCCTAACCATCCCTTCCCAGAGGAGTGTTATACTGCTGGTATTTTTTGCAAAAGGACCACAGCAGTAGAGTCTGGGAGAAGGCATCATCCAAGATGTGGATAAAGCCCTCTAACAGTTAAGATTTCTTCTTTAGGACTTGATGTAGCCAATTAGATGCTCTGGAAGCCTTTACCTGATTTGGAACAAAGGTAGTCAATAAATGGCAGAAGGATGATGATTTGTACCTGTGGCTCAGCTACTTGGGACTTCAGCCTTTTCCTTTCAGCACCCTTTTCAGAGCTGCTATGTTGGTGTCAAGGTGGCATCCCATCAGGTGGCATTTACAAAGATGTCTTGTAGAAAATAAGCTTCTTAAAAGTCCTATTTTAAATCATATGCAGTTGTTCTCATATAGACTGAAAAACATCTCTGGTTTATGAGCTGGCTGGTCATGCAGGCGTGCTCACAGGTTGTTTAACATTTGTCCCTTGTCAGCAGGAATGAAAGTGGGGCACAAGCTATGAATGAGCAGACTGATACTTGTGCAAGACAACCTGGATGCATTGGGAAATGTGGGATGGACATAAAAAAACCCTTTCAGCCACTAGAATATCTACAACTTAAACTGGCCCAGTTTCAGTGCCTAACTGGAAAGGATTTGCAACTAATGATCCTGAGTGGAGGGGAACATGTTTTGCTTTTTGAGTATCTGACATGGTGCACCCTCCAAAGGACATCCCTCCCACCTACCTCAAGTAGCTTGTTCTGTAGGCATACTGGTTCCTCAACAAGTATCGTGCTTGGATGCCTTAACTCTAGCCACAAAATCTGTCACCAAAGGATAAAAATTCCAGCTGGTTAGTGTCCTAGCACTGCTTGAATGTTTTGGAAGCGTGGGACCCTCTGTGAAAATTTAATGTACAAAATGCACTACTTACAGTCTAAAAGTCACTCCAATCTTTTACTCATCTTTTTAGTCTGAGTATTCACTTTTAAATGACAGCTGCTAGTCAGGATTTTGATTCAGGAAGGCAGTGTCAGCTTCTGACTTTGTTCTAGCTTCTCAGTCTTTATCCATTACCTCCTGGACAGACCAGCGGTTTCGAAGTGAGTTGGACATAGTTCCTTTTTCCAATCCATATATTTACAAGGCATTTTTATACAATCTTTCCCTTAAACAGATGGTAACGAGCTATGACCTCACCCAGTTAACTGGCACCCAAAATGAATCCTTCTTTAGTTTCTCTAACACAGTTTTCAGCTGATTACATGCACTCTGGAGATCTTCTTTCACCAGTACAGTGTCAATTAAATGGCCATACTGCTCTTCAATGAATGCTGCTGAATTAATAATTTCCTGCTGTTCTTCATCCTGCTGATCAACACGAGAAGATGGTATGAAACTTCCAGCATGTCTTTTTAATTACCAGCATTTTAAAGTATAGTAGCACAGTAAGTCACGACGTTGAAAGGAAATTAAGTAAGAGCTGCTACCCTTAGGAAAGGGTGTGTGAGATATTGCAAGTGAGATCAAGGAGTGGTAAACCACTGGTAGGCTGTTTCAAAAATGCAAGAGGTGATAGGGAGGGGGGAAAAACCGTGTTACAGGAGGGATGTAAGATGGTGACACCTCATTTTACAAAGTTAAATCTAACACCTGAAATCATACTACTCAAAAGTTGGAAAAGAATGCTGGACCCACTGGCCCCAAGTTCAGTAATTTTAAGGGCTTACGTGAAAACTTTCCAAGTGAACTAAGTTCTGTTACATATACATTTAAGTTCAGGTTCCCCAAAGTAAAGCTGTTATGGACTGTCAGTATTTCTGTTCACATTTACACACCACCAATTTGCAGTTGGTCCAGGTTTGGTCTTTGTAAGACATCCACATGCTGAATATTGTGTGTATCTGATTGACAGCCTGGTGAGTGTCACTCTGGCAGTACCAGGAGTGTAAAATGATTATTAGTCTATTTGAATTCAGTAGCAGCTTCCCCTGCTGCAGCCCTGAGCGATGTACACACATCTACATGGAAGATGTGCACTTTGCTTCACGTTATTTAAACAGTCAAGTTTAAAGGAAACCAAAAATCTCATTCTAAAATTCCAGCTGACAGGTTCTACGTGCACAGGACCCACTGGGTGCTCCACTCTGACTCCCACGGTCATGGAAGAGGAGCCCTTCTGTATCATAGAAATGCTAGGCCAAATATTGTCTAAGAAAAAGAGATTAAAGTTAGAATACTTACAAGGGGGGCTGAGATTTCTTCTGACACGGGAGATTTTAGGACATGTTTTTTCTTTTCTGAAATGAGAGGCTTCACAAAGATAACATAAGGCTTAAACTCAGGAGTCCTCAAGTGCTTTACTGCCTGTGAACAGATGGTTTTTTTTACATTTTAAACATTTTTGTTGTTGTTGTTAGATGTCAATGCTCTACCCAAGCTGGGTTCAACAGTTTCACTAATACACACTGTGGTGTGAGGTTCTGTGTGCCAATGTCTGACCACAACAACCTTTTGCTCCTCAAAAGAAACGTTAATGGCAGTGTCCTGGCTGGTTTACAAGAGTATGTGAGCTTCCTGGAGCATGGTCTGACTGCACGCCTGCCTCGCTGTGTATTATGACCTCAGGAACAAGGACATGGCAAAAGATACTGGGAAATGTGTAAAAAAAATTGACTTGACAGGCAAGTTATGGTTTGCTTCAATAAAAAGGCCAAACACTGGGAATTTTAAACCTGGAATTAATCTGAAGTGGTATTACAATTCTTTTCCTAGCCCAGTTACAAAATCTGAATGAAAATTTCAAAGATTAACTCCTGGTATTGGAGGGATTGAGAGCAGGTATACTGGCACTGGTTACACCACCAGTAACGCTTCAGATGCAATAGGAAGGAACAAGAATGAAAAGCCCATCCATGCTCTAAGTGTTCTCCCTAGGACTTGAGCAGGCTAGGACAGGGATGCATATTCCCCCAACAGCAGGAGAAAAATCCCATAGGGAGAACTAATAAAGTGTCATCTAGGCTGTATCAACTAGGCATCTAGCAACTGCTTTCTAAATAGATGTATTCTGCTCAGCTAGGAGTCAGGCCACCAGTTAGAAACACAAGTTCTGGGAGCATCACTGTTCCTTGCAGAGCAGGTAGCTACAAATGGTGAACAACATCAGTTACTCAGGCTGGTAGCCTAGCGAGAAGTACTTGCTTTATTGAAAATAAGGTGCAGAACTTACTTCAGGTACCACATCCACCAAACAAACCTTCTTTTTGGCCATCACAGATCGGATTGCCTCAAGACTTGTGCCATACAGATTTTCTTTGTATTCTCCGTGTTCCACAAACCTAAAAAGTTCAAGACATTTTTAAGTACCACCCACAAAGAATATTTAACTGACAACATTTGATAGCTGTTTCCTGAAGTCACAGGAGTCAAATGGGGGGGGTGAGAGGGGAAGGGTGAAAATCGGGGTGGGGGAAAGGGTTTATTTTTTTCTGACTTCTTTTTTTCTTTCTGGTTGCTTAGTAGCAATTGTTTTCATCACATGTCACTAATAGCTAATCAGCACTATAGACAATTAGGAGAAGAAGCTGCATTAATTCAGTTGACTGATGTTCAAGCCTAATAGGAGAAAGAGGATGTTTTTCACAGCAAACAGAACAAAGTTGGTAAGGAAATGGACTCAGACTCTTCCATCTTCTGGGAGACCAGCAAAAACCCTGTACTTTCAGGAAACATCCTTGATCTTATAGAAAGTCATTTATATCCATGGATTCAGTCTACAACACACTTACAGATGGACTTAGGAATAAAACTCTTTACCCATCACAGAATAAGTAGGCCCAACTAAATATCTGTTATTTTCATTAGATTTAATTCTGATCAATCATACTCCTCATGATATGCAGGCTTAAATTCTAACTTACAATCCTCAGACTAAGTCCTATAGTGTTTCTCAGTTGCTTCTTACTAAATTGTTGAGTTCACACTAAAAGTCCACACTAAATAAAGAACTTTTTACTTGGAAAGCTGAGCCCTTCTAATACAGCTAGTCCAACTTTATACCCAATTTTTGTATTCATATGATGTAAGATTTAACTAGCAATATGTTTGAAATGCAGTCAATTATGCTAGTATTTTAAAATGAACTCACTTGTTTTGCTGCACATCTGTCTCAAATGATTGCTTAGAGACAAAATTGTATTCTACTCCCTCTTTCTCATGACTTTTCTTTGACCTGGTTGTATCTGGAAGAGAATGGGAAGCAAGACACAGGGGACAGATCAGTCTTTGTAAACAACTGTATTTTCTCTGTTTAGTTCCAGTCACATTTTTATGACCTCAAACAAGGCAGTTACACACCAGCAAATTCAAATTAACATAAAATATAAATCAAAGATTGTAATTTTGTTTTAAACTCAATCTCAAAAATTTTAAGAACAAAAACGAAGTTGTTTTGCTCCCAAGCATGCTACAGCTAACACAAAAATTAGGAAGCATACTTCTTACATCTGGTAGAAACAGTAGTTTCTATGGAAAACAGTATTTCCTAACAGTTTGGAATATTGGAATCTCATTTTCTTTGAAACTTTACATATTTCCTATTTTTATTTTCAAAGTCTTACTGTGTTGCCTTTGAATTTCAAGTAAGATCTCGAAAAGATTTCATTGCAACTCTTACCACAAAACCATGCAACAGAATCACTTATTTTTCTGTCACTGTGACTGCCTGACACTGTTTCTGACACTGTCACTTGTGTAAACAGCTTAGATAAACTAATCAACAAATTAAAATCTTCTAAAAATTTTGACTTGGTTTATTGCTCTCTACTTTTTTTAAAAAGAAAATCAAATTTCAGCTGGTATTATATTCTGAAGGAAAATCATCCTTTTAAAATGCACCTGGTGTTTTGGCTGAATCTTAAGATACTAGTTTTTCACACTTATTTTTTCTTCCTATATTCAATTTCTCATTTTTTTAATGGACACAGAGAAAACATAATCTGTTCACTTGGAAAAACACAATTAAAAAAAAAATCAACTCATCTGACAGAATCCCAAAGTGCCAAGTTATGTAGGGATCTAATCTGCTACTAGGGGCAAACCTGGCATAACACAAGAAAAAGAATTTGAAGTACTTTTGAAATATGCATATAATCAATAGTCAAAACACAAATTACCCTTCATCGATGCAGCTAACACTACACTATTAGACAACATGGAGAAGGCAGTAAATTTTACTCACGTGGAACTGCAACACCATACTCTTGTGGGTTCTCTGACACCACCTTCTGCTTGAGCTCACTTATTCTGGCCCCCAGACAACCTAATAAAATAGAAATGACTGTCAGATTTCTGTGTGGAGTAAAACATTGCAAAGAGAATAAATAATATCAATTTCACACAAATAATATGATACAGGAGTGTGCCTTAAGAAATCTGCACATAAGGGACTTCATGACCTGCCACATTCTGATTCAAAGAACATTCTCAGGAATAAACTGAATATTTGGACAGCTTTGGACAAACACTTTTCAGGCACTAAGTCAGAAAATCTAATCTTAGCCATCAGTTTTATGAGACACCCTTGATTTTTGTGACATTCTGGGAAACTGGACTAATACAAAGCTGTTAAGCACACTGAATTAAAATTGCATGCAAACATTTTGTTAAATAATTCTAATATCTACCTTTTCATCAATTGTTCTGATAGCACAAGTATGCACATGTTTGAATAAGAACCAATGGAAAGAAAATCAGAAAAATGAGAAATGGTTCCACATCATTATTTTTAGAAGGATTTGGTGAGTTTGGTTGGGTTTTGAGGGTTTTTGTGTTTGTTGTTTTGGGATTTTTTGAAGGTCATTTAAAAGAAAACAACACCTTCTGATGAAAACCAGAAAAACCTTTTAAAAAAACACCAGAACCACAAAACCCAGAACCAAACACCTAAAGAAAGCCTCCTGGAGTGCAGGTGGTAAGAGAAGATGGAAATACATGAAAAATTTTGAACCAATTGTGTATCTTACCAATCAAAACCACCAGCCTCTGCTGTTCACCAGACTGATGCTGGTATTTCGTGACTTCTTCGTATGTTAGGAACTCTGCTGCTTCTGCCTGCTCTGCTTGCTTCCCTTCATTCACATTGTTCTCTTTCTCTTTACGACTTAATCTAAAGCTCCTGCGTAAGCCAGCTGTAGAGGAAAACAAAAGATATTAAACTGCGTCTCCACTTACCTAAATTTTCAAGCTTGTTCAGCTAGAAGTTACTCTGTCTCTGAATACAAGTTACTCTCACCATTTTTTTAAATAATCAAATCAGTACACATGTGCTCATCTTATGGATGAACCATTTGCCTACCAGGTAGAAAACCAAGCACCCAACCTAGAATGAAACCCCCTCACATTACCTTGAGTTGCCAAGTGTTGGCTATGCCAACGTCCAATTATGCCTCTGCACAGAGATAATCTGGTTCATGAATGTATGGGAAATTAATGTAAATAAGCTGATTTTTCTTTTTTAATGTGGGAGTTGGTCTTGGGGGTGTTTGTGATTTTGTTAGGGAAGAAGAAAAGGATTTTATGTTTCTCACCTATGTACTGTCCGTTGAAATATCCTTCACAGTCACAGTCCTCTGTAAATGAAAAAGGGGGTGGGAGGAGGGGGAGTGAAAGGCACAGGGGAAAGGAGAGTGAGAGGGGAGGAGGAAGATATCTTAAACAGTGCCTGTGATACAAGTCTGGCTCATTAGTGAGAAAAGCAGAAGTTATACATCTTGCATTATACGCACGTGCTCTTCTAACACAAATATTAATGATACAGAAAAATATCTGCCTTGCCTAGTGGTTTATATTTTTAAAAATCCTTGATGTTGATATTGCACAAGAGAATTTTACATCTCAGTATTTATAATTCCCAGAATTTATGCTCTTCAGTATTCGTTACTTCGATCACTGCTGCTGCTGGAAGTATAATATTCAGACCTAAGTAAAAAAGAAGACTCTGCAAACACAGAGCTCTTTTTTTGATGTGTGACCTTATAAATAGATATGATTGTGTAAAAATACTGCCTCTTCTGACATTTCAGTATCATTTGGCCTTGAAAAAATGGAATCAGAGATGACTGAAATATGAGCTCTAAACACCTTCATTTTAGTAAGGTAAATTATCATTGCTGATTAATTCTTTTAAAAAGCTACAGATTTTATGCTTTTGTCATAGGCATGTACATAAAATAATACGCAAATCTATGTTAAAAAAGCCAATCTACCCCTCCTCAAACTACAATCAACCCCAAGGCCCCTAAAAGTATGCAACATAAAACTGTATTTAGCTGTGAAACACTCTACTGCAATCCCAGGACCAATACAGAGTTCTCTTTTAACCTCCCTCAGGAACCTATAGAACATGTAAATGCACACCAGAACACATAAATCTTGTCTCTTGAATTGGGAGTAAGTTTTGAAGTTAACATTACCTAAGTCATCAATCCAAATTAAATGAGTTTCAATAATAACTTGGGAAGAAACTGCTGTAGGAACAAGCTGTATTTGCTGTTATCTTTGCTTGGGGGCTTAGCAAGTACTTTAGAAAATGCATTGGTTGTTTATATTCAAACAGAAAATGAGTTAGGAGAGCACCTACCTTTATCAGAAGACCAATCGTCTGTAGTTAGCATGAAAGGCAGAGTTGGTGTGGTATTAAAAGACTGGCAAATGACTGAGCAAAATTAGAGGGAATGGAAAGGAAGGTTCTTCTGGTCTGATTTGCTTAACAGACTTTTCTATTTTGAGAAAATAATGCAGTAATGTACCCTTATCAAGTGATTAAAGACCTTTTTGCTAAAATTTAGTATTATAACCAGTTATCAGCTTAATTGTCTTGAGATTGTCTGAGAAAAAAAATTAAATAGCAACGCTCATTACATGCCTCCTAACATTGAAAGTAATGGAAACCAATCTGGAAAAGCTTCATTTAAATAAATATTACTATTTTATAATTTGATTGAGCATCTTGCCTCCTCTTTGTGGCACAAGAATACCTGTATCTCTCCATGAGATGTGCCACGCACCACAGGTCAGAAGTTCACTTGTATCACTGAAGATGGGCAATTTCCAGATTCCTAGTCTATGTGAGGGTGGTACTTCTAGCAGTGTCTGGCTTCACACAGTCACAGGAACATTATACTCTGGGATAATACAGAATCTCTTCTGCCCTTCATCACTGACTGGCAATTTCATCACAAGTAGCAGTTTTTGTGGGAATAATTCACTGACAGAGGCTTCAGAGCTGTAAACACTGACTTTAAAGTCTACTTAAGACCAGCTCTGTAAGCTTAAGCCTGAAATGCAGATGGTATTGCCAGCTCCAGTGATTGTTATCCTCCTTAAAGCTACACTTTATTTTCATACAAGCTGAAGAGTCATTTCATGCACTTATGTAAGAATTTCAAGCAGCGTGCATTGCGTTACTCTTGCAGCTTTTGAGTTTCAAGCCATAGAAAAAAATGTGAACACTAGCAGATTTTAAAGCATCCAACCTATGTGTAAGTCCTCACATTCTTGAAAGTGGGAAGAGAGGGACAGCTATTGTTTTTTTAAAAACAATAGGCACCAGCAACACTGGATAAAGCTCAAACCTCTCACGTGACAGCTTGTACCCATGCAAATCAATCAATGGCAGATTACACAAAACATATTCAAGCACATCAGTATTGAAATAACAGAAAAATACTTGGAAAGTTGGTATTAACTAAGACATCACTGAAGGAACAGAACAGACTTACATAAAGGTTTCTTCACAGTTCTGGGGTTCTGCAGAGTGCCTACTGCTCTTCTGTAAGTCAGTCGTCTAAACAGAAAATCATTACATTTTATCCATGCAAGCTCAGAATTATAGAGAATTTACAGCAAGTTATACATACAGCAAAAGTCAACGGCAAACTAACTGAGGAAAGCTAAGTTGTTTATCATATAATTGGAGAATATGGAGCTTTTAGCATCTGCTATTCACCCTGCCATGATCCTGCCCTTCATTCCCTGTGATGAAAAGCAATGTAAGATCAGTGTGACACTGTACGTATGAAAAAAAACTATATAATCTTCATTGACAAACCTTTCTTGGAACTGTTTTGAGGGGATCAAGCCTGCTCTGAGGTTGGTATCTCCAACACGCTTTGCTTGCCACCACGTGGGATCATCTTGGCTTACAACTTCTAGGATGTGTCGTCTCTTAAACGGCAGCCCAGCCTCCTGGCAAGGAATGGCTCTGTCTTCTTTGGGATTATAGCAGAAAAGCGCCCTCATAAACACCTTTAAAATAAAGTAACACATCCTTTCTTCTTGTCCTATTTGGAATTTCAAACTACCTTTAAAGTGCTTCCCCAGTGTTTACACTGTTAACTATAGATACTCTTCATTTCTCCTTTATGGTACTCAAAAATACCAAAACCTAGTAAGCTGCATCTGTATTCCGACTTATTTATGCAGAAAAATTAACTAAGTTTCAAGCACATACCCAGTCATTATGTACTGGCATTGTGGAACATGAATACTCAAAGATTAAAGTCTCAAGAAACACAGTTCACAGTCTGTGTAAGTACAAAATGCAGCAAAGAAATGAAAAACCACTAAGAGAAGGGATTAAACAATAAAAAGGGATTTATGGCAAAGTTGCCCAGTTACTAAGGCTGTCCCTAAAATGTTCCTTTAATGCATCAAAATCTATTCAATTCTGGATCTGTATCTTACCACTATTTAACACATCACAGCAGAACTACTTGTAAAAGTCATTTGCAGGGCTTCAAGATAAAATTTGGCAACTGAGAGCAGGATGGCAGAAACAGAGATTGGCAGAGGACTCCTGTAAGGGACTGGTTGTTCAGTAAGTCACTGCTGATCAAGTAGGGCAAATGAAGCACTCAGAGAGGAGTGCTGATGTTTGCAGTGGGCTAATGGGGTCAAATGATGAATGCAGCTCTGTTCACAAATAGGTCTATTTTGACTCAAGTGAGTGGCAAAATGCCCAGAGATAATGGACAGAGAGCAGCTGTCATGGTAAGAACAGACTGGCAGGAACACCAATTTGAGTTATGTGAACAAAAAGAGGAAGCTAGATTTTAGAAATGCTATGGAAGAATGACTGCCAAAATGATGGAGAAGTCAGCCATCTAAGTAATTCTGCTGAATAAAAGGGCATTGCATTTTACAAGACACTGCTCTAAAATGTTTTTAGTTCAGTTCGGGTCTGTGGCACTCCCCACTGACACAGCAGGACTCTTGCATTTACAGAGAGCCCAGAATTGTGTGAATATGAAAATCCAGTGTTTCACTAAGCTGCGTACCTTGCTGTCTTTTAGACGATCTTCTTCTTTGATGGCTGGAATGATTTTTAATGTTATTGATCCCTGAGACTGAGCCTGAGAAAGAGAGAAATGGTTTTTACTTTGAAAGCAGGACAAGGACACAATGCAAGTTACAGTTTAGGAGCTTGAGCCTGGCTCTTCTTCTCAGAACTTTAACAGGCCAAGCACTATTTAACTTCATTACAGATTATCATTATGACCCAGGAATCCTCCACAGTAGTGTTTTCCCCACAGAAACTACTTGGCTAGAACAAATCAACTGCATTCATTTCTGGATTACAGTTCACAGAGCATTAAATACTTCTGTGGTTTTTAGTACAACGCTAACTTAAGTTTTTGAGGACTAATCATTTTAAAGTGCTCCTTTGAAAAATATTGCTGTATTTTCCCACATAGTGGTTGACTCATTAGAGTGAAATGTAAACAACTACAAAGTAAACATCTACTTTCATTCTAAAAATCCTTGCTAGTAAATTTCAATTATTGGTTATAGTAAACTAAAAAGCACTTCTAGGTGCTTTGGAAATCTAGAATAGGTTTATCTGATCTATTTAAATGCCTTAATTTCGATGAGATGAACTGTGTTCTAGAGAAGTCTGCTATTCTACACAGATTAAGGAGGAAACACTGAAAATCAGCTTGGACAAACATCTGCAGCTCTTCCTCAAAAAATAAACCATGAAAAGGAAACTATTACATTGCAGTTATTTAAAACGGGACAGATTAATAGCAACCCAGGGTCCCCACAAATAAAACTCTACACAGTATTTCAGCATACAATTTTGATCTTCCCTCCCCAAGTTAAAAGCAGTCATTCTCATTATTCAGGATTATTTTGTTCAAAATTTAAATCAGGAGATGGAACTGATGCCAGGTATTTCAGCCTCCTGGTGTTGCCATTTGTCTTATTGTGCCCCTAACTCCACTCCACACCAAGACAAGGGGGAACCAAGCCACAAGAGGGGAGTCAAAGAAGCTCAAGGGCTCCAGTGCTTTCTGCAATGCAGCAGGCTGACCACAGATGTGGAGGTTTAGAAAGAGTTAAAGATTTGCAAGCAGTAGTATTAAAGAAGCTTGAATTTGCTAATATCATAAAGAACCTGCTAGTAAAGAAAAGACTGAGCCCTACTGGACACACAGCAAGACTTTCTTCAGCTTCCCACCACACAATATTATGAATAAACTTTATCTTCTAGGAATGCACTTTTAATTTGCAATTGTCTTGTCATAAATGAAGCATGAAAGGGAAGCTCTTGACAGAGCAACATGTAACTTCATATTTGTATCTTACTTGGTACCGATTCAGTTCGCAGAAGTTTCTGAAGACAAAAGAAGAGTAATCCACTGGGAGAAGAAAAACTCTTAACACAAAGAGAAGCAGGGATTGCATCTTTTAGCTCTATACGTACTTTAAACTGATGGTTAAATTTCATCATCTATTGCAATTACTAGATCACCCAACAGAAAATATCTTGAAATGAGAATCAGTGCAGACCAAAATCTGACTTATTTCTTCCGGTCGTTTATGAAGCACAGTAATACCATTGACTTCTCTTAGTTCATCTCCAACATGGACAAGACCTGAAGAGACAGTAAGTAAATTAAAGTAAGTTTACAGACTGGAAAGCACCACTCCTCTGATGTGTGACCTACGTCAACAGCATGTACATCCTCTCCTCCCTCCCACACCTTAATGGGCTTCCTACTAGAGCCAAGTGCCTTTGTTGGCAATGTGATAGGAAGTTTCCTGCCCTTATGGCATTTTTTTTTCAGGCAGCACAGTCTTATAGGAGACCAGCGTGGAGATAAAGAACATGTGGCGAGATGTTCTGGAAAATCACTGCCTCTGTATTTGGATCAGCACCAAGAATGCAAAACTTGATGGCTTTATGAGGATGATCAGATCTTGTAGAGTCAGGAGATACACTGCTGACTATAAAGGCAGGAATGGCATGGCCATCAACTGACAGAGCAACACTGCACAGTCCCATAAAGAATGCTGGACTGATTTTTTTTTTTAAAAAAAGCTACAAAGAGGCCCTTACAGTTTTTAGGTTTGTTGATCCAGTTCAGTAAGGAATGTTGTACTTGTGTTATGTAACTATCATTAACTGACATAAAAGAATGCTGAATAAACCAAGATACTAGATTAATGGTAAAAACATTCTTTGCTTTTCTCTCTTCTAAAGCTTAGACCTGCCTCTCCCATCTCTGTTAGCATTCTTTCCTACTGCCTGTTTTAGAGAAAAAACTCAAATTAACAGATCACTGATGAAATATAGAAATGTCAAGTGTAGCTCTAGTAATTTCACATTACATTTATCAGATTACACTAATTTGAAGAATGACAACGATCCAGAAGAAAGCTGTAATTAGCTAATATTTTTTCATCACAGTAATTTATTAATTTTGAGATTCCATTATTTGTACGTTAAAAAAAGTGCACGAGGCTTAGAGTCTATAAATCTCATACAAGGCCAATGCAGCTTATTTAATAAAATCTGAGTGATCACTTTGTAGAAAAAGGAAAGTTAAATACTGCATGAATTAACCCTGCAGATCCTGAAAGCGTGCTGAAGGACAGCCTACACACGGAAGCCTCTCCTGTCATTAGACACCAGAAATGTACCTTTATAGTCAATAAGGAAGGTAATTCTAGCAGTGACCTATCCCATTCTAAAGCTTGTTGAGATGATCTGTTCTCCACCAATGTCCACCTCCCTCCAGTGACTACACAGAGAGCCTACATACTAGTTCAGACTTGACATCTCTAACAGTTGCCTGTAAGATTTTGATAGGCTGTTACCTTTTTTTTTCACAAAATAGTCTAGACATATATTAAACACCCGTGTCCAGAGGACTCTTTTTTGATTGAATAACCATCAGATTTAGTTAGAGATTATTGCTCTAGGTGTGTGTATACAGTACACGTGTACGTGCGTAATTTTGGAATTTTTTAAACAGTTTACAAATGCAATTTTAAATCCCCTTTTCTCCAGAAATTTACCACTGCGATCAGCTGCACCACCTCTCATGATCCTTGCTACAATCACAGCTCCTGTATGCTCATCTCTTCTGATGGTAGCTCCCTGAAATAAAACATGAATCCTTATACAATACAGCCAGCACTTTCATATATAAAAGCAAGGAAAGCCAAGAGATTAGATTTTATTACTTTGTCTTCTCCTACCTCTGCTGGCAACATAAAGCTTTAATCAGGAATTAAGTTGTTGCTGCCTTCTACTACCTACTGGCATATACAAAAAGCACTTTAACAGATTTCTTCCTCAATGCAATTGTTTTTTTCTTCAGAAATAAATTCTTCCATCTTCCTTCCATTTGCATAAAGTTAGTGCTTTGTCAGTATAATGTTTACATACAGCTATCAAACATACTTTTACTATTCATCACTGACTTTCATGCAAATGAAGGTAAAAATAGTGTGCAATAAGCATAATTGCTTCAACATACAGTTTCCTCAGAGATCACTTTCCCTGAATTAACTGACATTATAAATCCATGCCTGTAAAGCATCTCACACAAAATTGTGAAGGTGTATTTACCAAACTTTTCTCCTAATGTTATTTTACTAGCTTCAGAACACTCCCTGGTTTTTGCAGACTATTTGACTACATCTCTAAGTGTCTTCTCCAACCTCACAATAATGCTTTTGTACTACAGAATTTTGTGACTAGAGGTGGGTTATCTTATATATACCAAGGGTTCTTTGTTTTTCACTAGCCGAACAATTTTCACCGATTCCTCATCAAAATCATCATCAAAGTTATCGGGTAGAGGTGGAAGGACTGGGTCAAAGTTCTTCTGTGCTACAGTGTCGTGTACTACAAGCATTGCCTGCATAAAGGAAATAAGAAACAATAATGTAATGGTGTCATATTGCAGGTTTCCAGTTCTCATGTTTCTAACATTACAGCAAACTTGAACCTCCCCCTTCTCACCCTCATCATAAAACCCCAAGAAAAGATTTAGAATTATCTTATCCATCTTGTAAACTATATCTTGGTGTATGTCCATATTTAAAGTAAACCCAGGCAATAACAAAGCTCAGACTAAAGAAATTTACAGAATGGAGGTGGACTGTGGAAAGCAAAAAGTTGAGAAATGGTATCCCTTTCTGCTCCCTCAGAAAATATTAAGGAGGGAAGGGAAAAAACATGGTGTGTTATGCATGAAAGGCCTAGGCTGCATCTTCACAATCCCCTTCGCATCCTAAAGCCTGTGCAGGAAATCAGTGGAATAGAACTACAGCTTGTAGGAGGTCTTTCCTTTCTCTAAGGGATTCTCAGGTGTAATTTTTCCATTACAAAACACTCTATTGGAATTCTGCAAAGAAATTTTGTTAAGGTCTCTGGTGTGTTTTTTACCCTGAGATGTGGTGTTGACAACAGCTGAAGCAGCTCCTTTTCTTCGTTATTCACTGGTGCAGTCTGCAATTCTTCTATTACCTTTAAAATAAAAATTAACAACCTGAAAACCAGAGAAGTCCACCAAACAAGATTAAGTATTTGCAAGAGTGTGTTTCTGGTGAGAGCCTGCTAACTTCTGTCATCCTTCAGAGTAGTGTGCACAGATCCAAACCAATCCAAATCAACAGTGCATGAACCCTGAAGGAAATCACATCCCAGGCTATGTAAAAAGAAGCAGGTGAAGGGAGGTGATTCTCCCCATCTACTTCATTCTCACGGGAACCCCCACCTGGAGTACTGCACCCAGTTCCAAGTGTCCCCAGGACAAGACCTGTTAGAGTGCATCAGAGGAGGACCATGAAAATGATCTGAGGGCTGGAACACCTCTCCTCTGAAGGAAGGCTAAGGGAGATGAGGTTGTTCAGCCTGGAGAAGGCTTCCGGGAGGCCTTATTGCTGTCTTTCAGCATATAAAGGGGGCTTAAAAGAAAGATGGATAAAAGCTCTTTACCATGGCCTGTAGTGACAGGGCAAGGGGCAGCAGTTCTAAGCTGAAAGAGGGCAGATTTAGATTGGATATAAGGAAGAATTTTTTACAATGAGGGTGGTAAGATGCTGGAACAGGTTGCCCAGAGAAGTTGTGGATGCCCCACCACTGGGAATGTTTAAAGTCAGGTTGGACAGGGCTTTGAGCAACCTGATCTCGGTACGGATAGACTAGATAACCTTTCAAGGTCCCTTTCAACCCAAACACTCTGTGTCAAAAGCAATGCTGCTTGGGTTGTAATTGATTAAAGTCCTGAAGACTGAATGCTTAGCTGAGAGAATCTATTGTCAAGAAAGGACTGAATGTTTTTTGCAGCCTCTCCCTTATGAAGGCCATTAAGAACATAATTATGTTTTACCTGCCTGTAGTCTTCACTGGACTTTTAATGAAATGGTATTTTTGAGCTCCCATTTCCTTGATCAATTATTAGTGAAACTAGCCAAGAGATTCCAAGGACAGTTTAGAAAGATGAGAGATAGGTACATGTACAGCACAACTGCAAAGCTTTGATTTGTTAGAAAAGCAGGCTTAGATAATGAGAAAATGAGGAGACAAGAATTTTTACTCACATCTTCAACTAATCCTGCTGCACTGTGTAAAACAGGAGTTGGACTCTGTCTTTCATAATGACGGAGTTTTTCATGAATCTGGAAAAGATTATTCAGAGAGATACAAAACTTCCTAAATATATACTGATACAGGAATATTTTTATATCGAAGGAATATAATTTTTCTGAGGTGTCAGAAAAATAATCTCTCTTGGAGTTATTTTTGTTTTGTTTAGGAGTCTTTTCATTTCCTTTTTTTGCTCATGCTAGTTTCACGGACAGCCAGAAAATCTGTTAAGACTTCCAACAGCATAAGGGAAAATATCAAGCCATTCCATACTGCTTTTTAGCCACAAGGCACTGTATCTACATTTTGGCAATCAAGGCAGAAATGTTTTTTCTGAACAAATCATGTTAATTGCCTGTGAATGTTCTCAATGTTTGTGCTTAAATAAATACATGTTTTGATCAGCATAGATTTCGTAACAAAAAAAAACCCAAAAGGGTTGATAAACCTGTAAGGAAAGTGTATGTTCATAAGTTAACTTTTACCTTCATCAGGTAGCTGAGACTCTTTTCACTGAAGACATCCCTAAGGAATCCCATTTCCTCCTTATGATTTGAATCAGGTCTTAGCTGAGATGTCAAAAGGGCCAAAGTTTCATGCAATCCTAAATTTAAAATGAAGACAGTAAAAAAACTGTGTAGATAGCACATCTTGCTGGACCTTCTATTGCAGACATAACATCTACACTTATCTGGTATCATCTTGGTGATCATTTAAGTTTGCAGAGACATTTGTGCTTATCTTGCACTCATTTTGTAACGCTCCCTCTCTTCTTAAGCAGCAAACACAGCTTAAAATATAAGATACATATAGGCAAAAGCTACCAAAGACATATATATTTCTAAAGACATTACTTTTAAAGTTTTAAAGTAACCCTTCATGTTAATTACCTTTTGTTTCTAGAACACCTAGCCCTCTAACAAACTTTGAGTTATTAAGAGTGCCACAGCAGACCCACAAAATGACTGAACTGCTTATTTTGTTGAACAGCTACCAGCTCTACTTCCCAAGCAACTTTGCTTACAGGTGTTATCCCACCCTTGTGACCTCTGAGGTACCCAATAGAAAGTCAGGTCTGGAGAAGCTGGTTAGCAATCCTTGAATGGAATCGCTGCTTTTTAAGTCAAAAGGAAGAATATTAACAAAGCTTACCAACCCCTATTCAGAAAATATTAAGTGGTACAGCAAGCAGCAGTTATGTGAGGGCTGGTATTTAATAAACATGCATAGAAGCCAGAACTGAGAGGCTCAGGCTTGCCCACAGAAGCCTGCCCACCAGCACATATTCAGGGGCTCTAGGGGGTCTTACGACTAACTTTATTTATTCCCACCTTTTATACCCCACCTTCCTTGTATTCTTTTAGGCAACTGCTAAGAAATCTAGTTGAACTATCTTAATTCTATTTTATTTAACTCCAATTTGAATTAATTCCCTGTGTGAAACACATACACTAAGGTTTCAGTCACTGATGTGTGGAAAGCATGCAGATTAGTTACCTGAGTCTTCCGAAAGCACTGGCATGGCTTTGGTTTTAATCTTAGAGACAAATGTTCAATTTAAAGTAATATGATTGTTTCTTCTTTCTGGATTGCAATTCAGAGACTGTCCTGAAACAAGCAAAGATAATACCTGAGCTCAAGCACGTGATAAAAATGGCAATCATGTAAAAATAGTAAATTCCTAGTACATCTTTCTCTCAAGTGTTCAGTTTAACCTGAATCAGAGTCCTGCAGTGATTCTGCTATGCAAGTAACAACACAAAAAGTACTGTTGTATAATAATCACATGGGATCTTGGATAAAGCTGATGCTGAAGAGAGCAGATACTTCCCTGTTCTAAAGAAGGCAGTTTCAGAAGACCTAAGCAGCTGTCTGGAAAGACAGAAAAGAAAAAAGCATGCTGCAGAATAGATGTCTAAAAGCACTGATAAACACCACGTGCATAGAAATAGAACATGCAGGGAGACACCACCACAAGATGATGTCCTGAAAGCACACCCCAAAGGAATTCACATCCCCTTGGCATTCTGATGCAGACCACAATTACACACAGCTCATTAAAGCTAGCAGGAGTGTCACTCCATCAACCCTGCTTCTTGGTACTACGGATGCTACAACAAACAAGGCTACTTCCACTGCTCAGAAATCCCATCAGATGCTTTTATTGCTGATTTTTCTTGTCGCTAAGAGCAAATGACTCCGAAGCAATTTCATTCCAAACTGCAAAGCTGAATCCCTGCTCATAATTCCAGTCCAAGATGAAACACTTTGTGTGTTCCAGGGCATTTAATATCTTATTCATGCTCATAAAATTCATCAGGCTAATGCTTGCAGAAAAATTAACAGCATGTAAAAAGGATTAGAAAGAAATAAGAGATCCTCCAACTCTTTGCTAATGCAATAAAGGATGCTCCTTGTGTTTCTGTTTGTCCAGAAGACCCTAAACCATAATTCACTTTTCACACGTATCCTTGACCAGCTCCCAAGACAGAACATCTGAGCCACCTTCCTTGTCTAGGAAAAGGCCTGTTGATACTGGGAAAGGGCTAAATGAACTGAACTCACACCCTGCATGGGGTCAAAGAAAGCAATTAAAGAGAAGTGTCATGTGCTTGGGCATGTCCCCATTACCTTGGCAAATAAACCTGGTGTGGTTCACAGCCTGATAGGACATAAATGCAGATATATTGGTCAAAGCAGACCTTATCTCAGAAAGCAGTCACTTTAACACCTTTCCAGCAGAAGATTTCCCCAGTGATTGGGTCAGAAATGCATCTGCACACTGGTAACACCATAGCTGATCGCTGGCACAGGGTTTCGCCTGCTTTTGTGTACAAAAACTGCCTAAATCCACCCAGACCGGTGTCTCCTCGGGGCTGTACCTGCCCTAGCACTCCAAAAGCGACTGCTCGGATGGCTGAAAGCAGAGGGAAACCGCACATCGCCCCCCGCTCGGCCCGGGACAGGCTCGGCCGTGACCCCTGGGCTCCACCGGGCGACCCGGGGGGGCCTTGGCGAGCCCCCGAGGGGCGGAGGGAAGCGCTGGCCCAGCCGCCCGGGCCTCCACCACCCCGGAGGGAGCTTCCCGTGCGCTCCACCGAGCCCGGGCGCCGATGGCTCCGCTGCCGGCCAGGCCAGCGCGGGC